>CAUYLG010018886.1:0-119989 GCA_963573385.1 Cacajao melanocephalus
CTTGTTGTGGTGTTGCCACAATCCAATATAAACCCATTTTTAACCATCCTGGGGTAAATTTTTTCTATTTTAAAAAAAAAAAAAAAAAAAAAAAAAAAAAAAAAAAAAAAAAAAGACACTGCTGGAGATAGTTAATAAATGTCAAAAATCCTAAGCATGAAACATTCAGGACTTTATAAGAGAAAAAAATAGAATAAAAATTTGGCCTCATTCATCCAAATAGTTTTTTTTGTCAGAGCAATTTTGATTACATTTCTTTATTTCCATCCATCAGTTTGCTCATTAACTTTGTCTATATGTTCACACAGTTAACAAATTGGCTAATATTTCTGGTTATCTTTACAACCAATTATGCATTGATCAACTGATTGACCATGTAGCAATTTTATTTGGTTGTTAAGGACAGCTGTGAATACCGATTGACTCTGTTACAGTTGTTAATTCCGCTGTACAGACAAGGTGTCAGAGAAGACCTTCTGAAATAAGTATAAAATACCTTACATTCTCAAATGGTCATGTGAATGTTAAACCTCCAGCCAAAATAAATTTTAACTTGAATAACTTTTATTTTCACAGACTACACATTATAATAGAATTCAGTGTGGAACATAATTTAAAGTGTTCTGATATAACAAGGAAACGGCTGTTCAACATTCTTGTGTGTCAAACAGGTGGACACACTACTAGATTAACAGTGAGTCATAATAGCAAATATTGTTGTCCTTCAGTGCTGAAGAGGATGTTGGCTCTTTCAATTACGTTCTTATGTTCTTTATTCATTTTGGTGAAATGATCAAAACATGTCCTATTTTACATCATTAATAATATTTAATCTTTTCTGAATTAGTGCTATTGAAAATTAAAGAGAATTTAATTGTTATGAAATGGGAATTACGTAGTTTTAATCACAACTGACAGAGACTATATTGCTTGCAAGTCTAATTGACTATCTGGGTCTTTGGGGAAAGTTTGCTGACCCGGTGCTAGCATTACTACTGTACTACAGTGAGAGTTCAAGGCTCTTTTCTATGTCAACACCAGTTGTCTCTCCATCCCTGGATCCTAAGATGTCTTACTCTGCTTCAGATGAGGGACAACAGAAATTTTAAGTCACCATTGAGCCAGGGGTCTAGAGGTTAGAGCTTTGGGTGGAAGGAACAAAGGAGTTAAAATCCAAAGTACAGACTTCTGAACATGTTGTTTTTGTTTTTCTTTTTGTTTTTGTTTTATGTCAGTGTCATACAGGGATTCAAAGTCTCTCCCTTCGGAAAATGTTGCGTTTTAAAACATTATATTTGACACATAATAATTTTGTGTATTTATGGGATACAATGTGATGTTTTGATCTGTGTAAACTTTGTAGAAGACTTGATCAAGTTCATTGCCATATCCATCAACTTAACCTCCTCTGAAAGCCAGTTGGTAATCAGGATAGAGTCCAGGGCTATAGAATATGGGAAAGGGGAGAGGGGGTGTGGATGTGCTAGTTTGTTGCTCTGGGCCCTAAAATTATCTCTCACTGTTTTGCTTCACTGTACCATTAATGTGGATAGATCATAAACTTAGGTTGCATGTTTAGTGAAAAGGGACAAAGGTGAATATATGAAACATTTTCACATGAGCCAGGACACACAAGAGTTTTTGTGGTTCGTATGAGGTCCATTCTAGCTCACTGGAGTTTAAAATCCATTCCCCATATTAAGGCCAACTTGCAGTAATAAAATATATGTGTTCGTTGGTCTTTTCCCCTGGAAATTTGTGGTACCAATGCTTTTTTGTCCAGGATTCAAGGTTCCCAGCCAAATTTCCTTTCTCTACCAAACCAACAACAACTGTTGTTGTTGTGACAGTTTCTACCCTCAAGTGATTCCTAGTCTAATGATAAAAACATAAATGCAAAGAGCAAACTATAATGACATGTAGGAAGTTAGAAATTGCTTCATAGAGAAGGTAACATTTCTCAGTCTCTTACCAGCTCCATTGTTAAGTATTTAGGAATGGACAGCTGAATTGTTAAACCATTGGTAGCTTCAAATGGGATATGGTAGGAATATCTCCACCATGGAAATTGGGACTTACTTTTCTTCAGAGACAGTGCAAATTGGAACTTACTTTTGTTCAGAGAGTCTAAATGCAGCAGTCTTACGGCATTTGAACTGGAAAAAGGTTGGGAGAGGGTAAAGTCCTTGTAAGCAGAGGGGACAGACATTATGATTAAAATATAATACAGAATATTAAAATATCAGTACCTTTTGATATTTGAAAAGGTTTATTCTCTTTGATGCATAACTATTAATTCAATCTTATTCATTAAAATGTGAAAACCACATACATTGTTTTTCATTTATATTTACCACATACTGATAGAGTAAGCGAACTTTGTACTGTAATCATCTTTTGGTCATTTTCTCTATTTTTCACAGATTTGTATATATGTAAATAGGCATCCAGTAGGTTGTTATGTTTTCCTCTGGTATTTGGTGTGGTTCAGGAAGTCTAACATCAACCTGATTTTTAGCCGTTTATGGGCAAACTATTCCTTTTATCTTTAATGCTTTTAGTGTTCATGTATTAATCTATAATCCCAGATTCCTATTGTTTTCAGTAATGAGTCTTACTATTTTAGCTTGATATATTTAGTGAAGTTTCTAAATCTATAAATTTGTTTTTCTTCATGTTAGGCAGGTTTTTATGTGCTATGAGGTTTCCTTGAGTGATGCCAGAACTCCTTTCATTCATATCTATGAATTTTCTTGTCACTTTCACTTCTCTTCTTTCCCTTTGGATTTAAGGCTTCTCAAATTTGCCATCTTTATTACTGATTTGATTTGATCACATCTATTTTTATTGTCTCTAGTGGGAGTTTTAGCTCTGCTCTTGCTCTGGTGTTTTGTTGCATTCTTTTTCTACTTTAGTCAGAGTTCTTTGTGTCTCTGCATTGATCTCACACTCTATGCTCTTCACCCCCTTTTCCAGAGGACACTTTCATCTTTCCTATTTTTGAAGACATCAAGCATAGTCTGCTAAGCTTTGCCTTTTCCTTTTTCTACTGATTCTTTTTCTCTTTGTTCATCCTTAGCAAATAGAGATCCATCTAGACCTGGCATTTTTTGAAAGATAGTTTCTTAGTTTCATTAGTTTAGTTTGCTCTTCACTTAGGTTCAGGCAGCTTCCTTCTTTGGCTCTGGAACCAAAGGGAGATTTATTTGTACAGATCTGTACTTCTGGCATAGATCTGTCTGTTTCTAACAGTGGTTAGTCCAGAAAAGATTGACTATGGAATTCTTTTCTTGCGAAGAGTGGCATCTCAACCAATGTTTCCCAACGTTTGTTTCTGACGGCCATGGGGACCCTGAAAGCATGTGTGGGGCAGGCTCTGGCTGGCTTAAAAAGTGATTCCTTAGGATCTTGGGGGGGAAAATCACATGTTTCTGTGGTTTGTGCATGTATTTTATTTATTTATGTACTTATTTATTTGCTATAGTTTATAAGCAGCAAAGGGAGGGTAAATCAAAGACTTTCCTACCCTTGATTTGGACTCACCCTTCTTTATCTACTCTGCATTTGCATCTGTATTGTTTGTCATAAAGCAGTATTTCTCAACAGCGGCACTACTGATATTTTGAGTCAGAGAATTCTTTGCTATGGAGGCTGTCTTGTGCATTGTAGGATGTAGGAGTTGTGTTTGCTGAGTAGGGAAGAGCCTCCCTGGTTTCTGCTCAGTAGATATAAGTAGCAACACCCCATTCCCAGTTGTGATAACCAAAAATACGTCCAGACATTGTCACATGTCCCCTGGGGAGCAAAATTATCATCCCTTCCTCTCGTTAAGAACCACTGCTCTAGAGGCTAAGAACACATTTCTAAATTTCATGAAACTTTTTCCAAAATCATTTTCTATTCTTTTGTCTAAATTTGATTGTGCTGTTGCCAGTCTTTTTTGGTTTTTCTATCTTCATAGACATTTAGTAGAATGTATGAAAGGCTTATATGAGGAATTGTGTTTTTTGTTGCTGTATTTTTTGTTCATTTTTTAATCTGCCAAATAACCACTGAACACATAATATATTCCATGTTCTAGGCTGGATCATGGAGCAATAAACTGAGTAAGATGTTCTCTTTGCCAGTTCTCATCTTTGAGAATTATTCTAGGATTTATACAGATGACCATATTTATCTTCTTCAAATTTCTTGCTCTTTTGTCTTTCTTAAACAATATTCTTGTGACATTTTTCTACATCTTGTCTTAATGTAGGACTTATCAGTACCTTTAAAATTTTCATGTCATGTACAGATTTCCAAAGGAGGGGGATAAAGTGTGGTGTTCCTTAATCTTATTTGATCATGGGGTTCTATTTGCTGCAGAACACCTTATGAGATAATTAGTCCAGGATATAGGGTTTGGCAAATATTCATCTATACATTTCTTTATTATCTGAGGATGGATGACACTGATCTTTTCAGATTAATATCTTTAGGCCTGATATTCCACAGAGCCTCAGACAGCAGTATTAATTCCTCCTGTGTATCTCCAGATTGAAGTTCCACAAATAGCTCATACTCAGTAATTCTTCCAAGGCAAATAATTCCAAGGCATTCCTGACCTCCAAAATAGGGTATAATATCTCTCTTTCCTCTATATCTTTAACATTGTTCTGTCAAAACCTTAGTTCAGTTTAGGTTAGTATCTGTTACAATTCTGTCTTTCCTGCTAGACTGTGAGAACTCAGATACAGGGTCTGGGTTTCTCCTTCACTTTTCTCCCCAGAATTTGGAACAAAATGGGTGCTCAGAAGATGTTTTCTTTAAATTTAAAGTACAAACACTGGGCAAAAGTAATGCCATTGACTTTTTTTTAGAAAATGTGTTTTAGCTTATTTCTCCACATACTTAAATTAGGGTTCAAGGATACATTTGGCAACTCTAGGAACTTAATGTTAGATGTTGAAGAAGAAAAATAATTGTAAAAAAAGCACAGAGGCTGGGCATGGTGGCTCCTGCCTAACATTTTGGGAGGCTAAACCAGGAGGATCACTTGAGGCCAAGTGTTCAAGACAAATCTGGGCAACACGATGAGACCCTGTTTCTACAAAACAAAGAAACAAACAAAGCTACCACCACCATAACCAACAAAACCTCAGGGAAATAGGGTACCAGGATTTGCCAAAGACAAACTTGAATAAATTAACAATTCCAGATAGGGCTAACAATGTCTTTGAAAAAAATTTAAGTGTCTTTTGTTTTTATTTTTGCTTTTTGGCAGACCTAGGGATTTTGCAGGTTGGCTTGGGTCCAGTGTGATGATTAAACATTTGTTTTTTAAAAAGATAATTGATTCTTTTGTTCTGTGTTGCTCAATTCAAGATGAAATCATGAGGAGATGTGGAAGGATGTACCGAAGTTTCATCTGGTTTGGTGAGAACGATATGCTACCAGATAATCATTGCTTTGTAATAGCTCAAGAAAGTGATAGTTTTTTTTTTAAATTAAAACTCCACATAACATTTAATTTCTGGTTAAATCCAAACCAGAATAAACATCCTGACTAAGTTTTAGGAAGTCCATCAAATCCTTATGCCTCAATTCTTCACTGGACCCAGAAATACAATTTTCTTTCTTTTCTCTATGAGATGGGTATGTTATGGGTACATTTATCTTTTTGTTCATGTGCTGTGAGACAGAGATGAAAAAGACAATCTTCCAAGCCTTAGGAAAAAATATTAAACAAGCATCTCTAGGAAATTGTAAAATAGTTGCTACTTTATCAGGATTTCCAATTCCAGGTATCTTACTTTGGAACTTTTGTATTACTTTAATGTCACTCATAAAATGTTCCATTTCTGAAACTGCTACATTCCACAAAAATCAGAAACTTTTGTGTAATCTGTAAGAAGAATACCATGTATTACATTCTGTTGATTGTAAAAATAAATACACTTATTTTTTCTCCACTTTCAAGGTTGTTTTATTTGTCATAAAAAAAATCAATCTTAGCTTTCTAAGTCTGTGTAAAAAAAAAAGAGGCCACAGAAGACTGAATTTCGTAGTGTAGATATAGCTACTTTATATTATTTAATTATTTCTGTGTCTATATCTAGCATCATTCCAAGTTCAAATACTGCAACCAACAATTTAGAGTAGTTCCCTTTTGTTACACTGATTTAGACCCCTAACTTCAGGATGCACTATGGGAGATGATATAATTTGGCAGATGGAGATGAAAAAGACAAACTGCCAAGCCTTAGGAAAAAATATTAAACAAGCATCTCTAGGAAATTGCAAAATAGTTCCTGTTTATTGTAAGGACCATGAACACTGTGAAGAAACTGCATCAACTAATGGGCAAAACAACCAGCTAGCATCAAAATGGCAGGATCAAATTCATACATAACAATATTAACCTTAAATGTATATGGGCTAAGTACCCCAATTAAAAGACACAGACTGGCAAATCAGATAAAGAATCAAGACCCATCAGTATGCCCACATGCAAAGACACACATAGGCTCAAAATAAAGATGGAGCAAGATTTACCAAGCAAATAGGGAGAAAAAAAAAAAAGCAGGGCTTGTAATCCTAGTCTCTGATAAAACAGACTTTAAACCAACAAAGATCAGAAGAGACAAAGAACACTAAATAAATAATGGTAAAGGGATCAATGTAACAAGAAGACCTAACTATCCTAAATATATATGCACCCAATACAGGAGCACCCAGATCCATAAAGCAAGTTCTTAAAGAGCTACAAAGAGACTTAGACTCCCACATAATAATAGTGGGAGACTTTAACACCTCACTGTCAATATTAGACAGATCAACAAAACAGAAAATTAACAAGGATATCTGAGACTTGAACTCAGATCTGGACCAAGCAAAGCTAATAGACATATACAGAACTCTCTACCCCAAATCCACAGAATATACATTCTTCTCAGCACCACTTCACACCTACTCTTAATTGACCACATAACTGGAAGTAAATCACTCCTCAGCAAATTCAAAAGAACGGAAATCATAACAGTCTCTCAGACCACAGTGCAATCAAATTAGACCTCGAGATTAAGAAACTCACTCAAAACCACACAACTACATTGAAACTGAGCAACCTGTTCCTGAATGACTGAAGAAATAATGAAATGAAGGCAGAAATAAAGATGTTCTTTGAAACCAATGAGAACAAAGATACAACATATCAGAATCTCTGGAACACATTTAAAGCAGTGAGTAGATGGAAATTTATAGCATTAAATGCCCGCAAGAGAAAGGAGGAAAGATCTAAAATCAACAGCCTAATATCACAATTAAAAGAACTAGAGGAGCAACAACAAACGAATTTAAAAGCTAGCAGAAGACAAGAAATAACTAAGATCAGAGCAGAACCAAAGGAGATAGAGACACAAAAAAAACCCTTCAAGAAATCAATGAATCCAGGAGCTGGGTTTTTGAAAAGATCAACAAAATAGATAGAGAACCAGCCAGACTAATAAAGAAGAAAAGAGAGAAGAATCAAATAGACGCAATAAAAATGATAAAGGGGATATTACCACCAATCCCACAGAAATACAAACTACCATCAGAGAATACTATAAACACTTCTATGTGAATAAACCAGAAAATGTAGAAGAAATAAATTCCTGGACACTTACACCCTCCCAGGACTAAACCAGGAAGAAGTTGAATCCTTGAATAGACCAATAACAAGGTCTGAAATTGAGGCAGCAAATAATAGCCTACCAACCAAAATATGTCTAGGAGTGGACAGGTTCACAGCCGAATTCTACCAAAGGTACGAAGAGGAGCTGGTACCATTCCTTCTGAAACGATTCCAAACAATAGAAAAAGAGGGACTTCTCCCTAACTCATTTTATGAGGTCAGCATCATCCTAATACCAAAATCTGGCAAAGATACAACAAAAAGAAAATTTCAGGCCAATATCCCTGATGAACATCAATGCAAAAATCCTCAATAAAATACTGGCAAATGAAATCCAGCAGCACATCAAAAAGCTTGTCCTCCAAGATCAAGTCGGCTTCATACCTGGGATGCAAGGCTGGTTCAGCATATACAAATCTATAAACGTAATCCATCACATAAACAGAACCAAATACAGAAACCACATGATTATCTCAATAGATGCAGAGAAAGCCTTCGACAAAATTCAGCAGTCCTTTATGCTGAAAACTCTCAAAAACTAGGGCTTGATGGAACATATCTCAAAACAATAAGAGTTATTTATGACAGACCCACAGCCAATATCATGCTGAATGGACAAAAACTGGAAGCATTCCCTTTGAAAACCGGCACAAGACATGGATGCCCTCTCTCACCACTCTTATTCAACATAGTATTGGAAGTTCTGGCCAGGGCAATCAGGCAACAAAAAGAAATAAAGGATATTCAATTAAGAAAAGAACAAGTCAAATTGTCTCTATTTGCAGGCAACATGATTGTGTATTTCGAAGACCCCATTGTCTCAGCCCAAAATCTCGTTAAAGATTTCCTAATAAATTTGGCCAGACTAAGCCTATATTTGCAATGTAATCAATTGCTTTTTAATGGAGCTTTTTTTTTTTTTGGAGGTGGGGGACATAGTCTCACTCTGTTGCCCAGGCTGGAGTGCAATGGTGCAGTCTCAACTCACTGCAACCTCTGCCTCCGGGTTCAAATGATTCTTCTGCCTCAGCTTCCTGAGTAGCTGGGACTACAGGTTCATGCCACCACACCCAGCTAATATTTATATTTTTAGTAGAGACAGGGTTTCACCATATTGGCCAGGCTGGTCTTAAACTCCTGACTTCATGATTCTCTGGCTTCAGCTTCCCAAAGTACTGGGATTACAGATATGAACCACCATGCCTGGCCTAATGGAGCTATTTAACAGCACTTAATGTGTATTAAAATATAAATTGGTGATTATGTTTATTTAAGGTGAATCGGATAAAGATGGAGGCCAAAAAGGTGTTACTGAGAAAGAAGTGATAACCTGACACATTCACATTGTTATGCACCATGTCTGTTCTGATAGAGAAGCCAAAAGCACAGGGCCAATCCTTTGCTTAAGCTATAAGCATGATATGTATGACCTGTGTCACACATGTTATTTAAACTGCACATGTTAGCATATTCAACAGTTCTTTTTCCCAAAAGCCAATTTTAGACATTTTTGTAAAGTCTTAAGAAATTAGGAAAGCAGATTTATGAGTTAATATATGTAAAGCTCTTAGAAAGTACATATGGCACAAAGTTCTCAGCATTTATTACAGTACATAGAATATTCACTGTTGACTTAGGCAATATTAAGTATTAAGCATCTATTACATGTAAAAGGCTATATTATATATGATTGACTTTAAAAAATTTTTATTGATAGATGATATTTGCACATATTTATGGGATACATGTGATATCTTGTTACATGCATAGAATGTGTAATGAAATATGCATAGTATTTTTATTCAAGAAGTTTGCATATTAATGGTAAAGAAAATTAAGAATATAAAGCAGTATAGTAAGTACCTGGGAACAACAGGCATTGATAGAAGAGAGAGATCCTTGTGGTCCTATGCAAGACATAGATTGGTCAGTTATACTGAAGGAAGATTTTGGAAAGGATGGTAAACATTTCAGGAAAGTAAAGGAAAAGAAATGAGATGGGACTATGTAAAATATTTATAGGCTGGCTGTACTGGAGGCCAGGCTAAGAAGATAAGATTAGAAAGAAATGCCAGAATTAGAGGTCTGGACTTGATTCCATTTAGTCATTGAAATTTTCTGAGCAGGGGTAAGCCAGAATGATATTTCTGTTTCAGGAGATTAACACGGCAGTTATGTCCAGAAAGGATTTTAGGGAAAGAGACTGGAGGCCAATAAGATGGCTAACAGGATAATAGGTAAATAGCAGTAGAAATGGAAAGGAGAGATGAATGTAATGGACATGGTCAAAGAAGAATGATCATGCTTTATTGTGTTCATGAGATATTATTTTTTGCATACTCTGCATATTAAATTTTTTCACTTACAAAAATTATTTCAGAGTTCTTAAGAATTATGGTCAATTTTTCATAAACATGAATTTTGTATCTATGGCTAAATAATGATAAATGAAAGAGATAGTAATTATAGAATGCTTGTAATTTAGTGCATATTTTGAAAGTTGATGCTAGAACTTGTGCTTTGGATTAGGCCAACCACAGTTCAGTTATGGGCTTTGCAACTTACTCATACATTTGGAAAAGGTATTTAACTCTCTAAACTGCATATTTCTCATCTGTAAAATGCAGATAAAAATTTTCTCATAACCTTATTATGAAGATATATTTTAAGTGCCCAAGCATACATATAGCATGTAATGATTATGCAGTAAATGTGAAATACAATTAATATCAGAAAGCAAAGTGTAGAAAAATAGAAAGCTGACTTTATTGTCAAGCCTATCACAGTGTTTGTCTTTTGTGTTCCTGGAACACAATATACTTTATCTTTCTAGGTTCAAAGACCTTGTAATTTTTTAAAAAAATTTTCTACTATCTCACCAGTGTCTCCATTAAAACATCATTTATTTGTTTCTTTTTATTCTCTTTGATCACCTTCTGTTGGTTCCTTGGTGATCCCACTCAGATATTATATCACCCATAGATGATTAATTATCATCTATGTACAGATAATTTCTGTGATTTTTTAAAGATATGTTCTCAAATTTTTTGATACACCTTTTTTAAAGAATTTGAGCTCAATTCTACTTCCCTTGAGTGGGAATCAACCTATAGATTGTGAAGACATGTTGTGAGAAGCCCTATGGAAAAGTACACATATGTGAGCAACTGAAGCCTCCAGCCACTGGCCACATGAGTGTGTCTAACAGTAGATTCTCCAGACCCTCAAGTCTTCAGAGACTACAGCCTAGAGACAAGTTGATGACAACTTTGTGAAAAACTCGGAGCCGGAGCCAGAGACAGCTAAGCTGTGTCTAACTTTCTGACATTCAGAAACTGCATGAGATAAATACTTTTGTTTTGTTTTAAGAGGCTAAGTTTGGGGATTATTTGTTACACAGCAATAGGTAACCAATGCAACCCATGAATTTATGTCTCCAGCCAGACCTCCCTCCTGAGCTCAAGACTTGTATCCAACTGCCTACTTGCAACTCTACTTAGATGTCTAATAAACATCTTGATTTCAACATGTTTGTGATGGTTAACATTAGGTATCAACTTGACTGGATTGAGAAATGCCTAAATGACAGGTGAAGAATTGTTCCTGGGTGTGTCTCTGAGGGTGTTTCAAGAGGAAATTGACATTTGAATCAGTGGACTGAGAGAAGGAAGATTCACCCTCAATGTGTGTGGGCGCCATTCATTCATCTGCCAGCACAGCTAGAACAAAGCAACCAAAAGAATGGGGATAAGCAGCTGTGGTATCTCTTACTGTGTCTCCCTTCCCATGTCAGATGCTCACTTTCTTTCCTCCTGCCCTTGGACATCAGACTTCAGGTTCTCTGACCTTTCAGACTCTGGGGTTTCCACCAGCAGCCTCCCAGGAGCTCCTGGGCCTTTGGCCTCAGACTGAAGGCTACATTGTGGATTTCCCTGGTTTTGAGGCTTTTGGACTTGGACTGAGCCCCTACCAGCTTTCAGACATCTTACTGTGGGACTTCATCCTGTAGTTGTGTGAGCCAATTCTCCCTAAAAAACTCCCTTTTATATATACATATATGCTATTAGTTCTGTCCTTCTGCAGAACCCTAACGAATACAATGGTTTAAAACTAAACTTATATTCTTTGCCCTTTCTCCGCCACCCCCAAGCCCCCCCATAACTTTTTCATTCTAGTTACTGAAAACCGCTAAGTTACTGCCTCTTGAAGAAATCCTTGACTTCTCTCTTTTATATTATTTCTCCATCTGTCAGGAAGATTTTAGGCTCTGCTTACAAACTATTTACTGAATTGCTCACTTTTTAACCACCTTGCCTCTACTATTCTATTACAAGCCAACCTTACCTCTTTCCTGGATTATTACAAGAAACTGCTAATTTCTCTCAGATTCTATCATTGACTCCTTGTCTTACTGTATATTTTCAACACAGAAGGCAAAATTACCCTTTAAAAGCTTATTCTTATCCTTTGAAAACAAGTCAAATTTCTAGTTCTGGTAATGAAGTTTCTTGTATTAGGTTAGCCTTCCTGCAGATAGCAATTATAAATCCTGGACAAAATATTTTTCATAAACCTATTAGTAGGCACTGGAGGGCAATCAAAACTAGGCAGACACTGAACAATATTTGACACTGAAAAAAGGAAACCATGCTGGGGGACAGCCACATTTACAGTGAGGGGAAATACCCAATCAATCAGTGCTACAATTGGGTACAACTAAGCAGAAGCCACAGTTTTATCAACCTGTGATGTTAGAGAACAGAGTTAGAGGCTAACAGAATGACTAGAAATTAATTGGAAAATGTCCAGAAATGAAGGAGCCACAGATACAGGATACCCAAAATCTGTAACTGCCCTCAATCCTTTATATAATTCTCTGAAATTTATGTATAGGACATACGCTAAGGAGTCTAGAGGAAATAAAAACTTAAAGGACAGAAAAGCTACGCGTAGATTTCAGCCATTGCCTCTTAAAGCATGGATTTCTGCTATTGCCTCTTGCTGGGATGACAATGTTTGGAGTTTGAGTCCTGTTTAATAAACACCACAGACTTTCTGTAAAACCTTTAAAATACTCTATATTAGATGTAAATACTGTGTTTCTTGAAAGTATAATGGCTATACTTTAAGGCTAAGAATAAAGGTGATGTGGATCAACCCTAAGAAAGTATAAAATAAAGTCTTCACAAATTCAATGTGATTAGTCAACAGTTTAACTGGCTGCCAGAAAAAGCAAACAAATGAACAAGCAAACTGACAAACTAACAAAAGCACTACTTCTGACAGGAAGTTAACAGAAACCAGTCTCTATCTGTAATACGAAATGCGCAAGAAGGATTCATTAGATATGTGAAGATATAAGAAAATGTAAGCCATCCTCCGGAACAGAAGAAATTAACATACCATGAAAATTAGTAGGCAATTAACAGCCAAGGACTTTAAAGTATCTACCATAAGGACTTAATTTAAAAGATGACTATAATAAGTGAACAAATGGTGGGTCTCTGTAGAGAAATGAAAACTATAAGAAAATCAAATAGAAATCCTAGAAAGAAAAAATTTAGCATCTGAAATAAAAAAGTTCCATAGATGGATTTAGCAGCTGAGTAAGGTCAGCCCGTTAAAAGCTGTGGTAGGCAGAATAATGCTGGTCCCTTCCCTCTGCCAAAAATGCCTACATCCTAATCTCTGGAACCTGTGCATATGTTACTTTACAGGACAAATGGAATTTTGCAGATGGAATGTAGGTTATCAACTTTAAAGTAGAGACATTATCCTGGATTATCACATGGACCCTGAAATGTTGAAGAAGGTCAGAGATTTGAGATCATGGAAGAGGGCAGGAGAGATATGAAGTGTTGAAAGACACATAACCTTCTGTTTAGAAGCTGAGGAAATCACATGCCAAGGCTGGCCCTCAGCTACAGTCAGCAAAGAAGCAGGAATGTCAGTTTCACAAAATCCAGAGCTCGGCAACAACCTGAATGTGAAAGAAAACAAATTCTAATCTGGTGCTCTCATGAAGGAGCACTGCCTTCCCGATTCCTTGATTCAGCTCAGTGAAAACTGCATCATATTTCTGTTCTACAAAACTATAAGATAACAAATTTGTGTGGATTTAAGCGTTTAGGTTTGTGGCAATTTGTTATGGCATCAATTGAAAACTAATAGAAAAAAGTCAGTAAGCTTCAAAGTAGATAAATAGAAGCAAATAAAAATTGTTTTAAAATATATTGGCACCAAATTTTTCAAGTTTGGTCAACAACATAAATTTATAGATACAAGAAGCCTAGATAACTCCCAGCAAGATAAACACAAAGTAAACTACACCTAAGCACATCATGGTAAAACTTCAGAAAATAAAAGATAAAGGCAAAATACTGAAAGCCACTAGAGGAAAGAGGTCATCACATATAAGGGAACAATTATACAAATGATGGCTGAATTATCATCAGAATATTGAAGGCCAGAAGACAATGAAGACATTTCACCCTTTCAACAAATGATAATAGAGCAATTAATTGGATAAATGTGTGGGGAACAAAAAATGAATCTTAGCTTCATGTTACAGTACACAGAAAAATTAATTCAAGAAGGATTATAACCTTAAATTATAAGCTTAAAACAATAAATCTCTTAGAAAACATATAAAGAATATTTTTGTGACCTGGGCATAGGCAAAAGTTGCTTAGAGAACAAAAATGAACTAAACTTGAAAGAAGTATTAATAAATCAGACTTTATCAAAATATTTGAAATTCTCTTTTTTTTTGCACTAACAAAAATGGGAAAGTGAGACTATGGTCACAAGAAAAGATATTAAAAATACGTGTGTTCAACAACAGAACTAAATTCAGCATATTTAAAGAATTCCTTCAAATCTATGAAAAGATAAATAGTCCATTAAGGTGGGTAATGAATTGAATAGATCTCACAAAAGAAGATATAAGATGGTCCAGAAGTATGTGAGAAGATACTGAGTATTACATTATCTGGGAAATGCAAATTAAAACCAGAATGATATACCATATACATAAACAAGAATTTGTTTTCTCTAACATAGATAATGTCCAATGATGTCAAGCATATAAAGTAACTGGAACTCATATACTGCTGGTGGCAGGGAAATATAGTACAACTACTTTAGAAAATTTATTTGTGGTTTGTTAAAAAGTTAAACATATAATAATCACTTAGTAATTCCACTCCCAGATATTTACTCAAGAGAAATGAAAACATGTGTCTTTAAAATGTCTTTTTCAAGAATATCCATAGCAGCTTTATTTTTAATCACCATAACCAGAAATAACTCTAATGTTCATCAATGGGAATACAAATAACAAATTATGGTGTATTTGTACAATGAAATATCACTTAGTGGTAAAAAGAGGTCAATTTTGGATACAGGCAACAATATAGATGATTCTGAAAAGCATTATATTAAGTGAAAAAAGCTAGCAAAAATTCGTATGTTGTTTGATCTTGTTTACATAATTACACAATAATCTATGTTGAAAGAAATCAGAAGAATAATTGCTTACAGAGGTGGAGATGGACTGAATAAAGGAACTTTCTGGGTGATGGAAATGTTTTATATCATATTTGGGAAATTGCTTATTTGAATATTTACATCTGTGAACAATTATTAAATTGTACATTTCAACCTGCATTTAGCAGAATATTTACCTTAATAATAAAAAAATTTAGTTGCATAACATTTACCTCAATTTAATAAACAAAAAGCTAACATCAATCTTCTGTTAAAAATGCCCATGATCCTGCAGCAAAGCACTATGGCACATATATACCTGTGTAACAAACCTGCACATTCTGTACATGTATCCAAGAACTTAAAGTAAAAATTTAAAAATGCTATAATGGCTCCCCACTTCATTCAGCTGAAGCCAAACAAAATAAATAATAATTATCTTGACAACTCTGCTCTGGTATGTTTACTAAAAAATAAAAAACAAATCTTTCTCTAAAAAGATTTAAGAGAAAATTGTTCTTTCTAATTACATATGCATCTGATACACTTGGAATTAAAAAAAAAAGAATAAACTGTAGCATAATATTTACTTTATCATTTTGGGAGCAGAAATGTCATATGAAGGTGTATACACTCACCCACATACACATTTCTTGATGGAAAACTGAAATTGGGAGCTTCAAGATCACAAGTATCTAGTTTTTAATGAGAGTTTTAATTTTATAATCTTCAGTCAAAAAACTGCCCAATATCAAGAAATGTTTCCAGATGGATTCTCATGAGGCACTTGGATCCAGGTCATTCTCTTTCAGTTCTGCAAATTATTCCACTAGATCTTCTGTAACAACTATAACTTTAACTTCCTTCCTTCCTTTTTTTCCTTCCTTCTTCCCCTCCCTCCCTCCCTCCCTCCCTCTATTCCTTCCTTCCTTCCTTCCTTCCCTCATTCCTCTCTTATTCCTTTCTTCCTCCACCAAATATTTATCAAGAGATCTATTGCAGTACTGGGAAGGTTAAAAATATGTGGTTCCTACCAATGAGGAACTTGAGATAAATGGGCTAAATAGATATGTAAATATGCAATTATACTATAAGTTAATATTGTATGCAATTATACTATAAGTTAATACTATAAGTTAATATTATACTATAAGTTAATATTTGTAAAACATATGTATTCTAATCATAGTGGAAATGATTAACTTTGAAGCAAGTGAAGATCTATTGGGTCACTTAAAAAAGAATATGACTAAACTTCATAAAATGCACAGGACAGTATCCCCCTTTCCCTATGACAATAAATTATCAGGTCTAAAATATCAATAGCGTTAAGAATGAGAAAATGTATGTCATTCAGATAATTTGTTAGAATTTTCTGATTATTTTTCTTCTGTATATGTCCCAAACTTCTCTAAATCATTCTATATTTTGTTTTGCTGGTGAGTGTTAATATTTTATCTTTGAATATTTTATAGTATCTTCTTTATGATCAAGGGATATGTAGCTAGAGATGAAAAAATTATTAATACTTGGATAGTTCCTCACTATATATAAAGTCTTCTCACAAGATATTTCACAATGTACTACTGAGGACAGTAAACATTTTACAAGTGAGAAGCCTGTAGATAAGAAAAATCATGATAGTTTACACGTTCAGGGACTTTAATTGAAACTGAAGTCTTTTGATTCCAAGTCTCATTCCCTTTCCACTGTTATCTTTGAAATTATAGGTGTTAGCAAATTTAGCACTGTACTAAGAAATGAAAAAAAAAAAAGAGTTAAGAAGACAGAATACACCCCAGGTTTCCATTCAGATATTATCTTCCTATTCCAAATCAAAAGAGAGTAAAATGAAATAAAAATTATCTGCAATGTCTGTATTGTTGACCGGAAAAGTTTCTATAAAGTTGGCGGCAGGGCACAGTAGTTCATGCCTGTAATCCCAGCACTTTGGGAGGCTGAGGTGGGCAGATCACTTGAGGTCAGGAGTTTAAGATCAGCCTCGCCAACAAAGTGAAACCCAGTCTCTACTAAAATGCAAAAATTAGCCGGACGTGGTGGCAGGCGTCTGTAATCTCAGTTACTTTGGAGGCTGAGGTAGGAGAATCGTTTGAACCCAGGAAACAGAGGTTGCAGTGTGCCAAGATTGTGCCATTGCATTCCAGCCTGGGCAAGAGTGTGAGACTCCCTTTCAAAGTAAATAAATAAATAAATAGCATTGACATAATTGACAAAGATAATTATGGTCCATAGATATGGATTATAATCTGATTTTGATAGTGTATTGTGATTATCAAATATAATTTCTTTGTTTTTAGGAAATACACATTGAAGTATGTAGGTGTATTAGTTCTTTCATGCACTGCTATAGAGAAATACGTGAGACAGGGTAATTAATAAAAGATGTTTAATTGATTTGCAGTTCTGCAGGCTATCCTGGAAGCATGGGCAGGGAGGCTTCAGGAAACTTACAATCAAGGCAGAAGGCAAAGAGGCAGCAGGCACATCTTACATGGCTGGAGCAGAAAGAAGAGAGAAAAAAGGGGGAGGTGCTACACACTTTTAAACAACCAGATCACATGAGAGCTCATTCACTATCATAAGAACAGCAAGGGTGAAATCCACCCCCATGATCCAATCACCTCCCATGAGGCCTCTCCTCCAACACTGGGAATTACAGTTCAACGTGAGATTTGGGTGGGGACAGAAATCCAAACCATATGTAAAGGGCCATGATGTTTGTGACCCACTCTGAAATGGTTTAGAGTGAGGAAAAGGCAAAGCAAATATGGCAAAATATTAAAAACACACAAAACTAGGTAGAAGGTATAAAAGAACTTATTTGTAATATTTTTGCAAACTTTTTGTCCAAATTTAAAAATTATTTCATGATGGCAATGAAGGCTCAGAAAGGGGAAAGTATTAAATGACAAAAAGGCATTATGATAGATATTTGGGATACAAAGATGGATGATTTCAAGAAGCTGTAAGGCCTGTGTCAAAACAGCAAATTAAACAGAAATTACAAAATGGTGCCACAAGTGCAATAGCCTAAGTGGCTCTACTTGCCTTTTCCTAAGCAGCTATAGCCTAAGTAGCTCTACTTGCCTTTTCCTAAGCAAGGCTGCGTTCTCTGCATTCATCTGACCTCTTAAAGGAGAGTAGGGGATTCTCCACTTTAGCATGTTGCTTTGGGCCTTAGCCTTGTCCTTTATTCCTGGTTGCTATTTTACCTAGGTTGTGGAACATTAAAATGATCATATCCTCAGCACTGACTTATTTTTACTCGGCTTGTAACTTACATTTGCCATAGGAGAAGAATCAAGATACACAGCATAAAATTATGATTATGGGCTATATTCTTCCAGACTTGACACCAACTGTACTCTTAAGTTTTAGTACTTGATACTTAGAGAACAATTACGTTCATTAGAACAATTCTGGCGTCTTGCCCAGTGTTTTCCAGAGGGCAGGAGAAAGGAATGGCTCAATAAAGGAGCATATCAGAATTTCTATCTACTGGAGAAAGAAAATGTGGTGCTCCTGCTCCTATCCATATTTGCAATTATTGTGCATCAAAAGGGGTATTGCTTATATGATTATGGGTAAGAGGACAAGGAAAAATATATATTGAAACTTACTGATCTAGCCTAAAATTCTCATTTAATAGATAAGTAAACTAAGACCCACAAAAGTAAAATGTCTTTACCAAAATTATTCAACTATTAGGTTGAATTCTGTGACATAAAAACTTTTATAGGTAAAAAGTTTGTCTGACATTCATAATTTCATGTGGTCCAAAATAATAATGGCATGATGGTGAGAAGCCTGATCTTCACATACCTAGGGCAGATACTTTCTAGTAGACCATGCTTTTTTACTTGCTACAGAAAGCAAAGTACTTTCTGGAAGGTTCTTCAGTGGCATGTCTTCTGTTTAATTTGAACATTTCCATTACAGCCGTCACATTCGGCCATCCTCATTGTGTAGGGCACAATTTCAGGAGGCACCTTTTGCATATTCTACAATACAACTATACAATCAGCAGACTCATTATCTTACATTGGAAGAAAAAATGTTACAACTATACTCTTGAACTTGTTTCTTTACCTATGTATCTAACACCAATATTCACAAATTATTTCTACATCCATTTTTTTTATTCTATTGTAACCTCCAAATCTCTTCAAATTTCTTCCTTTTTGGTATTCTTTCCTCACTATCTCTTGTGGCCTGCTCATTGCCTTTCCATGGGTAGCTTGTTTCACATAGCTCTATATCCTTCTTTTCCTCCAGACTGAGGATCATCTCATATTCCCCTACTATTTCATCCTTGATCAATGTCATCAAAGTAATTCCTCACTCCACCTAACTTTAAATTTACAGAGTAATTCATTTATATAACATAGGTCTTATCCTAAGTGCAGAAGCAGAAACACAAAGCAAGTAACATAAGAAAGGAATCACCGTGTTTAGTTTTTCTTTAGATATGTTTGAATATGTAGATGATTGGATATGATTTGAATCGTATTTAAAATGTTTTTCTTATTTTATTTTTATATACACATTGGCTGGACTGATATGTTTCAAAACAGTGTTCTAGAAGAAGTGAGGGAGAGAGGAAAACTAGGAAAACTATGGTCCTCTTTTGGACCATACAGTTATGGTCCAAAAGAGGCAGATTCTGGAACATGTATATAGAAAAATGCTGAGGAAACTTAATTATGTGGAAGACACATCAGCAAGCCTTCAGGGACTTTAACCCATCCTCACAACAGCTTTTATCCATAGCTATGATGCCCATATTAGCTTTAGCTTAGAGACATCCATGTCCCTGTTATTCAACTCACTGCAAACTAATTCTGACATACATTCTCATACTTAACTTTGTTTTAGGTGTTCAAATATTATTTGAAAGAAAAACTAAAAAGCAAGTAATTTTGATTACAACTTTGATCTTCTATCTTCTGTTATTTCTGCATTTCACTCTATTTCTGGGTTAAATCATTGGAATTTTTTTTTCATCAAACATAGGACCAATTTGATGATTTATTGATTTAGAAATGCTATGCTCTCAGACGTTAAATGCTATGTTTTGACAGTCTGACTGCTGGATGCTAGATGGTAGCACTAAGCCTTCTTAACACTCTCGGTGGTGAAAGGGTTGCAGCTCTTTTGTTGCTGCTGTTTATAATTTTTTCCTGACTAGGAAGTCAATATAAATAGATACGTATATTTGATTGCAAGTTACAAATTACTGACTGGAAATTGTTTTGTAAAATATTGTTTATTTTTCTTTTTTTCATCAAGATCCAGCATAGATAACAAACATTTGGAAAGAATGAGCACTGGACAAAAAAAATAAACATAAAAGTGTATAATATTATATAAACATTTCCTTGTGCATTGCTATAGATTTTTATGATAACTTTTGTTTTAGTCCATGAATTTATTAGAATTTACTAATTGGATGTTCAATTCCAATGCTTTATTTTTAATCAGAATTTTACCTATGTTCCATTCACTATGGAAAACATACTTTTATAAATTTTCTACTTTAGCAGCTCAAAATGCCATGAGAAAGGAAAAAGAATGCTGAGAAAGACATTGCGTAAAAAAGATTCCAGCTGGCACATTGTTCAATAACATATAGATTAAGATGACCAGACATGCTGGCTTGTCTATACCAATTTCAACTCAATTCACTTCAGCAAATAGTTTTTGAATGGTCTAAAAATTATGAGAGATTGGACTGAACTCAGCAGGAAATAAACAGATGAGACCTTTCTCTTAAATAGTTTAGTCGAGGTTGAGAGAGGCAATAAGACTTGTACATAAGTAACAATAAGAGGCAAAAGTAAAAATGGGTTTTGTTGAAGAGTTACCAGTGCAGTGCAGCAATGTAAACAGCCCAAATAGGAGATGTCATTCCTTTAGGGCCAAGAGGGTTATTAAACCTTCATGGAGGGAGCTCTTTTTGAAAGACTTTTGCAGGTGATGAAGTTTTCAAAAGCAGAATAAGAAAGAAAGTCATTTCAGGAGGAAGGAAAAGTGTGAACCAAATGCAGTTATAATTTGGAGGGCAATTGGGGGCTTATGGAGAATTCATAGATTTTGGAGTAGTGTTTTAGAAAAACTATCCTGTGACGTGGAAGATGAAGTTCAAACATCTCAGCAGATCGATCACATAGGATTCTATGGGTCTTTTCTTTCTTTCTTTTCTCTCCTCTTCTTTTCTCTTTTGGCTTAGGTGAAATGTAACAAGGGCTTAATATAAATCTCTTTAACAACAAAGCAGAAGTTACCACTGACTCCTCAGAAATTAAAAACAACCATCAGAAACTACTATGAACACCTCTATGTACACAAACCAGAAAATCTAAAAGATATGGAGAAATTTCTGGACACATGCACTCACCCAATACATAATCAGGAAGAAATTGATTCCCTGAACAGGCCAATGAC
This sequence comes from Cacajao melanocephalus, assembly GCA_963573385.1. Classification (NCBI taxonomy): domain Eukaryota; kingdom Metazoa; phylum Chordata; class Mammalia; order Primates; family Pitheciidae; genus Cacajao; species Cacajao melanocephalus. The sequence goes on from CAUYLG010018886.1 coordinate 21,608, forward strand.
AAGCTCTGAAATTGAGTCAGTAATAAATTGCCTACCAATCAAACAAAAGCCTAGGACCAGATGGATTCACAGCTGAATTTTACCAGAAATACAAAGAAGAGCCGGTAACCTTTCTATTAAAACTATTCCAAAAACTTGAGAAGGGCCTCTTCTTAACGCATTCTATGAGGCCAGCATCATCCTAACACCAAAAGCTGACAGAGAAACGACAAAATAAGAAAACTTCAGGCCAATATCCCTGATGACCATTGATACAAAAATTCTCGACAAAATGCTTGCAAACCAAATCCAGCAGGACCTGGAACCAACCCAAATGCCCATCGATGATAGGCTGGACAGGGAAAATGTGGCACATATACACCATGGAATATTATGCAGCCATCAAAAACGATGAATTCGTGTCCTTCGTAGGGACATGGATGAACCTGGAAACCATCATTCTCGGCAAACTGACACAAGAACACAAAATCAAACACCGCATGTTCTCACTCATAGGCGGGTGTTGAACAATGAGAATACATGGACACAGGGAGGGGAGCACTACACACTGGGGTCTGTTGGGGGGAAATAGGTGAGGGACAGCAGGGGGTGGGGAGTTGGGGAGAGATAGCATGGGGAGAAATGCCAGATATAGGTGAAGGAGAGGAAGGTAGCAAATCACACTGCCACATGTGTACCTATGCAACAATCTTGCATGTTCTTCACATGTACCCCAAAACCTAAAATGCAATAAAAAATTTAAAAAAAGAAGCTATAATTTTTAATTGCTGATATATTCAATGGATTATTAAACTATAATATTTTTAAATGAGAAAAATACTAGACCTATAAGTACCAAAGTACTTAGCAGAATTTTCTCTGATTTTCCTAAGTAAAGGATATCTCATTTCTAATTTTTAATTAAAGTATATATGGTATATCTCAAATATGCTACATTCTTTGTTTTTCCCTCTATCAAGAAGACCTTTATTTGAAAAAAAGTTTTACAAGAAAATACTGCAAAATTTTCTCTACACATAATTCATTTTAGTGTTTCATAAAATTTAGATGCTACAAAATCATAGGACTTTGCAATTTCATTCCACTGGCACAAAATATGAACATAATCAAAATAAGAGTTCCATGAAAAAACATTCCACAGTTGGGATATGTGGTTGAAGTTTTCAAATTTCAAAATTCAATGTGAGACATCATTTGACCTATAATCACTTATTTTGTTTTGTTATTCACTGTTTTATAAGATGCATTTGATATCTTTTTTTGTGTTTTTAGGCTTTATTTTTTAAAAGTTAACTGCAATTCATTAAAATCTTTAGAAGCTGGAATTTTGTTAGTTTGGTTTGATTTTATTCTCCAATCCTTAAATACTTCTAGTAAAAATTTTCAAATAATTTTGAACCAACATCAATCAAAATTGAGGAGACTTGCTTACAAAACTTTATTGCTATTATCGACCTCTGAGTCATTTTTCAAAGGATCAAATGTGGCATGAACCGACTTACTAAAGTATTATTAATTTTTATATTAAATATAAGCTTTGTAGCTCACTCCTTCTGTGTATGTATAAAAACTGCCAATTTTGACAAATTCCATTTTGATTTTTAGACCACCTCAAATTGGAACTCAAGTCTGAATTACGTGTGTCCCATAATCAATTCCAAATATATTTCTACTTCATACAGACCTTAGTATGTCAGGACTTTGTTTTTTTTTCATCATGATACTGTGTCCTACAAAATCTGCATTCACGTTTTTATTATAAAACAAATAATCTTTATTGTTGCACTTAAAGGGCATGTGAAATAATAGCATTCAAATAATTTTACCTTCAAAATTATGATAGTTAAAAAGCTTTACTTTGAACTAGATGAGTAAAATAATCAAACCATTACTCAGTTAACTGATTTTTCTATTTGAAGAGTCTGATGCCACTCATATAACACCAGCTTCACTTAATTATTCAAAAAATTCAACTATGGACCAGAAGAAAACTTGAATTAGAAACTGAACAAAAGTAATTTAAAATAATAAATATTGATCTAAACGAAAAGTCATTCTTCATTTAGTGACATATAAAACTACATTTGCAGGTACACATATTAAATCATTTTTGGTAACAGTTTTTCTCAAATAACAACTGACTTACTGCAGACAGTGATGCTGCTTCATTATATTTTTGTGTGCTGGTTTTCATTTGACCTGTGGCACCATGATGCTTCCCATGGAGGATGGTAAATGAGTTTGTGTAAGTTCCATATTTATCAATTTTCTTAAGGAATGAAAATTTAGTATTTTTTATTATTAAACATGAATTTGTTTTTTTTTAGTTTAGTGAGGCCAAGAAGTTTATCACAAGCTATCACAAAGCATTACAAAATAATAAATAGTTTTATAGTTTTAGATTTATGCCATACCATACATGACATGTGGTAACATCCATAATAAAACCACTGTAGCAGGAATGCTCACTCTCATTTATATATGCTTAGACAATTTATAATACCTAATTATATTTCACAAACCACTGTGGCCATGGACACTTCCAACTAGTGATCTGGTGGCATTTTGTATCTCACAGGCCTAGTGGACACAACTGGTTGTCACACAAAGCAGTCAGCAGGAATGGCAGGGTTGAATGCTCCTCATGACTAGAGAGAACAAGTATTATGTTCACTCTATTAGAGGGGCATGGAACATTCTCTTTTTCTTCACCCCACATCCAATCCACATATATACTATTTTCTCTCTTTTCTACACAGATCCAGAATCTTACTACACCTTACGACCTCCTCAGCTACCTCTTTGGTCAAGTGACCATCATATCTAGCCTGCAGTCTTGCCATGGCCTTTTAACTGCTCTCTCTACTCCATATTTACCCTTCAACAGTAGCCTATTAACACTGTTAGATATTTCTCCTTTACTCAGCAGAATTTTATCTGAATTTCCTAAGTACGTTGGCACTTACTGGTCTAGTATTTTTCTCATTTAAAAATATTATAAGATGAATTCATTGAATATATCGGCAATTAAAAATTATAGTTTTACATTTTTAATATAAGAATATGTGTTATTTTTATAAATCTATTGTTGAAACGTTTTGAATAAAATCTTTCCTAGATCCTTAATAAAATCAAATTGTCAGTTGGAAAATACCGATTTCAAAAATATTATTTCAATTATTTTTCACTTCCTTTGCCTCTCTGCTCCATGTTTATTTACACTTTAACAGTAGTCTACTAACACAGCAGCCAAAGTGACACTTTTTAGTGTCACTGTGGCACTATTTTATTCCTCTGCTGGAAACCCTGCCTTGCCACCCCATTTAGCTCAGAGTGATGGCCAAAGTCTTTCTCATGAGCCCTAAGCCCCACTCCATGAGCCTATAATTCCATTCTATTGCTCTCCCCTTTCTTACTTGCCACAGCCTCAGAAGACTTGTTGATATCCCCCAATTATTGTAAGCATCTTCTCATCTGAGAAACTTTCCTCCAGCTGGCCCTTCTACCTGGAATACTCCTTTCTCAGATATTTTCTTGGAAAAAAATTTCTTCACATTTTTTTTTCCAGAATGCAAATTCAAATCTCATCTCCTCAAGGAGGTCTACTCTGACCATCCTATTTAATGCTGCTACCTGATACTGTCCTCCATATTTTGTGCAACTGTTTTTTTCTTTTCACAATACTTAGTGTCTGTGTACTCTCTTTATATAATTTACAGTATTAACCAGCTTAGCCTATCATGTTATGGTTACAAATGATCTCAATCAATCACTTACAAGAACACTTTATTTCCATGGGCTTGACTTCAGTGTCGTCCTCCTTCTGAATATTCCAGGCTGAACTGCCTTTCTCCTGATAGAAAAGATCGGAAGTTTCTTCTTGGAAGTAACATCCATTACTTCCACTGATATGTCATTAACTAAAACAAATAATATGGCCAAGCCAGAGGTAAGAAATGTAGAAAGTGTAATCCTCCCACAGAGAGGGGCTTAAAACTCATTGTTTATTATTATTTATTTGTCCCCCCAGCTAGTACTTTAGGGACAAGACTCTTCATCTATTTTCCTCCTGATAAATATTAAGTACCTAGACAAAGTTTTGCATATAGTATCTATTAATAGTAAGGTTTTTTTGAATGAACAAATGAATAAAAATATACCATTTATTATATGGCCTTGTATTTTGATAACCATCTGAAGTCTTTAGAGTTGCTATGGTTAAGGTGAATACTATCTCATTAAAAATATAGATTATAAGCTTATTTAACAATTTATTATGGACATTTAACTCCTGGTGAAGGTATACAAATATGGTAGAGGATAATGGATAACATTCCAATGGTCAGAGAATGAAGGACCCATTGCTTGTCCTGTAGCTTTGTAATTGGCTATCTGGTTGGTCTCAGACATGTTTTCCTTGCTAGCAGAATCTGCATAGCAATGTAGCTAATCCAAATGGTGTGTCATGATTAGTCTAGGCCACTTTTTTTGTCATTTACCTTTGGAGAGATTATTCTGGTATGATTTCCTAAAGAGGAAGTTGAGGGCATCTAGAAACTAATCCTCTCCAATGAAAGAGAGCTGAATGAGTAGAATGTCTTCTTTGGCTCTCCTTCTCTTCTCATTTGGATACTGTTGGGTAAAGATGGAATGCTGGAGCTGTGGCAGCCATTATGTAACCATGAGGTGATAAACATAAGGATGATGGAGAACACACTCAGAATATAGGATTTTAGCAATGGAAAGAGCCAGTGTCCTTTATCACATCACTGAGCCACTAAACCAATCCTGCCATTGCTGACCTACAAAATTCTTGGTAAATAAACAACGGATGTTCTTCAGTAGTGACTCAAGACACAAAATTTGCATCCCAACTGAGCTGAATTTATCCTGAGACAATCGGTTGCCCCCAACAACTCAATAGAAAATCATGAACAAACATCACAACCTCTCATAATACAGAAGTACATTTCAAAAATATCTGAAATAGGTAAGAAATACAGATTTAAAGAGTAACTTTTGGGTATTGTTAGTATATTTGATATGGTCAAAATATTATAAACTGAGTTGACTATATATAGAGAGAAAATTTAGAAAATAAAGATCATTTTTACTTGTATTAATCCAGAGTAGCTTGAATAATTTTGCTATTTATAAACCAGCTGTTTTAAAATCACATAAATTCAGTTATAAATTAATATATTTATTCCATAGTCTATCATCCTATTTACTGTGAAAATAAATATATGGTAGGTCTTTTGCTATTTGCTTAAAATATAAGTTTGACTTTGAAAGAATCTAGGGCTCATTTGAGGGCTAAATATAATTTTATAATTTCATAGACTATGTGACATACCTTTGGAAACATCTGGCAATCAATATGGACTTTGAGTGTTATGTATCTTCTGTAAAAAGTGGAAGTTATGCTCTAATTTCAGGGAGACCCTGTGGGCTGCAGAAGGAGCCATGGGAACGTAAAGAACTAGATTTGCCCCTGTGGGATGATAACTCATTGACCTGAGCAAGGGAATAAGTGGCATTCCTGTTGAGTTTCTGTTAGTTATAAATTCACGTGGTGGCAAATAACAGACAATTACTATGACTTAAAGTTTTGTTTCATAAAGCATAAAGTTCAGAGAAATTCAGAAGGGCCATGGCAACTCAGTGATGCCATCAGGAACTAAATTTTTTCCGTCTCTCAGTTGTATCTTTATTTTCCATTCCTTGACCCTTATGTTTCCTGTCTCAGGGGAGAGGAACATGTATGTCAGCATTTTTGGCAAGAAGGGTGAGGACTAAGCCTTACTAGTGAATTTTGCTTTTTGATTTGGGAGGTTGTGCAAACCTCAGGGACTACTAATGATATCTTGTTGGCCACAACTGTCACAAGTCTAATCCTGACTGAAAGGTTGAATGGGAAATTGAGTATTTGCTCTTTCCAGCATTTACGGTAGAATGATGCAAAGATGAAAATAATCACAAGCAGGTTCTGGAGAGTCAATCAACAGTGTAATTATATAGGAAACAATTATGTTTTTATGATCTCTTGTCTTGAGCTGAGAGCACTTATGAATCTTTGTAAATGCAGAGAGAAGAAATAATTCCTCTTCTACCATGCCAAGTCTCATGCATTTTCCCTGCCTGCAATCCTCTCTCTCCCTCCATTTTTCTTATATGAACATTGCCCACCACCAGAGTCAACTAAATAATTTTCAGTGCTCAGAGCAGAGTGAAAATATGGGACCTTGACCAGGAAGAGGGAAGTCAATCTCTGCTTCTGACAGGCCAGCAACGCCATCCCAGAGTGACGGGTAACTCCTAAGCAATTGCAACTTCTGCTCTGAGGTATACTTGAGACTAGCTTAGGGGTAGGTAAGAAGCTTTTCCAAAGATGTCTACTGAATATGTCTTTCTTGAGTCTCCCAGCACTTTCTAGTACATAGCTGTGCCCTGTAAGCATGACGACTTAGCCAGATTGTATGCTTCCTGAATGGTTGCAGCTGTTAAGAACTTTATACTGTGCTTATCTTTACCCCAGTGCTGGGCCCTTGGTAAATACCTGATGTATCATTAATTGTTCTTACCTTTTGTTCCTGACTATAGCAAAGGATATCTTAATGGCAGTGATGAATCCTGCAATCCAGTGGCCAGCAGTGAGTCTTGATGTAGAGATAGGTGCATGGTACAGAGAAGTTTTCCAAGGCCCTCACCATATTCCAGGTCAGCATTCTCCTTGGGAACTCCATGGTCAAGGGTTCACAGAGTTTTTAGGGATACATGCAGAATCCCTGGTTCAAGAAATACCGTAGAGATCTGCTTTCTCCCTCCTAGTTTAGACTTAGTTTCTTCTTTAATATCTATTATTAAATAAGACCTGACATTATTCTCTGTGCAGTGTCACATTCAGAGAATAGACTAACAATCAAAAATTAATTAAAAGCAACCCCACCTTTTACTGACATTTCTTGAAGAAGGTTCAAGAGATTTAATGTATAATTCATATAAATATCCTCACACTCTGCCACTGCCTCCGAAACCTCTGGGTCCATGCTTTATAATCCATTTTCAACCAAAAAAAAAAATCTTTAAAAAGCACATTTTGGGCAGGGCATGGTGGCTCACTCCTGTAATCCCAGCACTTTGGGAGGCTGAGATGGGCAGATCACAAGGTCAGGAGTTTGAGTCTAGCCTGACCAACATGGTGAAACCCTGTCTGTCCTAAAAATACAAAAGTTAGCCGGGAGTGGTGGTGCATGCCTATAATCCCAGCTACTCAGAAGGCTGAGGCAGGGGATTTGCTTGAACCTGGGAGGCGGAGGTTGCGACAGACCAAGATTCTTTCTCAAAAAAAAAAAAAAAAAAAAAGCACATTTCATACAGCTCTCAAATCTTTACTGTCTCCCTCAATCTATTAAATCATCTTTTATTTTCTGTTAGGGGGAGGGATATATGTTCCCCTGATATCACTATAGAAAAGTCCAGGGACTTCTCTGATAGACTCAAAATTGCCCTTGAAAGTTTGGAGAGATAGAACTAAAAGGCACTGAGAGATTCAGCTTTGGAAGAGAGAATACTGAAACATTCATAATTGAATATATTTTAAAATTCCCATTTCTCTGAGAATCATTGCCTGTGGCTGACTGGACCTCCTTCCCCCAGAGAAGGAAGAGAATCTGTCTCACTGAGTACATGCAGCAGCACTGTGCTTGGGGGCAGAGAGCCAAGATTGGTTTCTGTTTATCATGGAAAAGAGCTCAAGGTACTCAGTTTTAAGCTGCACTGAATCTGGTATCATTCATCCGTTTATGTTCTTTAAAAAAAAAAAAAAGCCTTTAAAAATTCAGTGCAGAACAACAACAACAACAACAAAAAAGCAAATTGTCCTTTGATTCCATAATGGCTTTTATTCCCCAGAACTGCAGTGTGCAAATAAAGGAAAGCAAATTATGTTCTGAATTAAACTTTTCTTGCCTCAGCAAGGCTGAGTCACCTTTGACGTTCCATTTTTTGAACAGAGCTGGCCGCACATATAAAGCTATTTTAAAAGATATCACGTACAAACCTGCAACTTTAGGATGTTCTACTTCAGGCAAGTCATCTAAAGAAAGGTAACCAAGCTGAATTTACCTATCTAGACCCCAGGCTTCAGTTCCCTCCTAAATCTATTTGGTATATATAGTAGCATCCAGAATATTGAAGCAAAATAATTACAGATGCAATCCTCTATGGTCCTCTTGGTTGCCTCATAAATGGCAAGATGTGATCAGAGAGGAAAGATAAATGCACTGAACTTCTCCTTGCATATATCCCCTGGTAGGGAGAGAAGTAAATGGAAAGCACTAGTTTAGTAAACAACTTCAGAATATTTCTTAGGCTTTTAAATAGCCAACAATACAAGCAAGAACCTATGGTCCTAGTAACTTAAGTCCATGGCAAATCTAGAAAGCAAGCTCTCTATGGAGGGTGAGAAGAGAGTGACATAGAACGTACATAATGAACATAAAGCAGAGGGTCTAAAAAATTCTCTACATCTCCTCTCTTTTTATTGAGTTTGTTTTTCAATGCATGCTAGATGTGTGAGGGCATCCTTAGGGTCTGTGCAGTCAGCAGCAGCTCTCAAATTTCTCAGCAGAAAGAGCTTGGGGCATTAATCTTGTGAAAGGGCAAATGGAGTTAGAGTATGTGTCTGGAGATTCTGATCGTTTACAAGTATAGGCAAGCCCACCTCACTTTACTGCCCTTTTCTTTTTTACACTTCACAGATACTGTATTTTTTACAAATTGAAGGTTGGTGGCAACCCCTCATCCAGGGACTTTATTAGCGCTGCCATTTTTCCAACAGCACACACTTGCTTTGTGGCACATTTTGGTAATTTTTGCAATACTTCCAACTTTTTCTTTATTATTACATATGTTATGGTGATCTGTGATGATCTTTGATGTACTATCGTAGTTTTTTTGAAGCACCACAAACCACACTCATAAAAGAAGGTGAGTTTAATGGATAAATGTGTCTGTTCTGACTGTGTCACCAACCAGCCATTTCCCCATCTCTCTCCTTGTCTTCGGGTCTCCCTATTCCCTGAAATACGGTATTGAAATTAGGCCAATTAATAATCCTAAAATGGCTGATAAGTGTTCAAGTGAAAGGAAGACTCATATTTCTTACACTTTAAATCCAAAGCTAGAAATGATTAAGCATTCTAAGAAAGGAAAGCATGTTGAAAGCTGAGACAGACTAAAAGCTAGGCCTCTTGCTCTAAGAAATTAGCTAAGTTATGAATACAAAGGAAAATTCCTGAAGATAAAGTGCTATTCCAGTGAACACATAAATGATAAGAAAGTGGAACAGCCTTATTGCCAATGTGGAGAAAATTTTAGCGGTCTGGATAGAAAATCCAGCCAGCCACAACATTTCCAAACTCCCAAGCCTAAAGCAGGTCAAGGCCCTGACTCTTCAATTCTATGAAGGCTTGAGAGAGATTAGGAAGCTGCAAAAGAAATCTGAAGTTAGCAGAGGTTGGTTCATGAGGTTTCAGGAAAGAAGCTGTCTCCATAAGTTAAAATGCAATATGTAGCAGCAAGTGCTGATATAAAAACTGCAGCACGTTATCCAAAGGATCTAGCTAAGATCACTGATGAAGGTGGCTACATTAAACAAAAGATTTTCCGTTGTAGGCAAAATAGCCTTTCATTGGAAGAAGATGCCATCCAGGACTTTTATAGCTAGAGAAGAGAAGTCGGTGCCCAGGTTCAAAGTTTCAAAGGCAGTCTGACTCACTTGTTAGAGGCTAATGTAGCTGGTGACTGTAAGCTGAAGCCATCATTCATTTACCATTCTGAAAATCCTAGGACCCTTAAGAATGATGCTTAATCTACTCTGCCTGTGCTTTACAAATGGAACAACAAAATCTGGATGACAGCAAGTCTGTCTATAACATGGTTTACTAAATATTTTAAGCCCACTATTGACACCTATTGCTCGAAAGAAAAGACTTCTTTCAAAATATTACTGCTCATTGACGATACAGTGGGTCACCCAAGAACATTGATGGAGATGTATAAAGAGATTTTATTTTTACTATCTAAAGAAGCTATAGCTTTAAACAATATATTTCTTAAATAATAAGACTTGAAAGAAAATAATTTATTGATCCGTGGGCTACAGAATGGATGTTTCTTATTATTTAAGAAATATATTCTCTGATGGATCTGGGCAAAGTAAACCTTCTGGAAAGAATTTACTGCTCTAGATGTCATTGGGAACATTTGTGATTCATGGAGAAAGTGAAAACATCAACATTAACAGGAGTTTGGAAGAAGTTCATCCTAACCCTCATGGATGACTCTGAAGGATTTAAGACTTCAGTAGAGGAGGGAACTGCAGATTTTGTAGAAATAGTGAGAATTGAAATTAGAAGTGAAATCTGAGAGTGTGACTGAATTGCTGCAATCTCATGATCAAACCTGAATGAATGAGAAGTTGCCTCCAATGGATGAGTAAAGCAATTTCTTGAGATGAAGTTTTTCTACTGAAGGTGCTGTAGACATTGTTGAAACAAAACAAAATATTTAGAATATTACATACACGTAGTTGATAAACAGCAGAGTTTGAGATGATCGACTCTAAGTTTGAAAGAAGTTCTGTGGGTAAACACTATCTAACAGCATTGTATGCTACAGATAAATCTTTTCTGAAAAGAAGTCGGTCAATGCTGTAAACTTTGTTGTCTTATTTTAAGAAATTGCTGCAGCCACCTCAACTTTCAGCAATCACCACCTGGATCAAACAGCTGCCATCAACGTTGAGGCAAGACCCTTCACCAGCAAAAAGATTATGACTTGCTGAAGGTTCAGATGATCATTTGCATTTTTAGTAATAAATAATTTTAAAATTAAGATATATGCATTTATTTAGACAACATGCTTTTGCACACTTGACTACACAATAGTGTGAATATAAATTTTATATATGCTGGAAAACCAAAAAGTTTCTATGACTCACTTAATTGCAGTATTTTCTTTATTGCAGTGGTTTAACTGAACCTACAATATCTCCTATGTATGCCTGCACAATAATTTTATTTAAATAATGTAAATATTCAAAGTGTCTAAGAAGGGTACTGATGGAAATTATGTGAGATGGTGGCTGGGTAGTACCCCTTCTAAGCTATGCCTACTTTGGTGCAGAGTCCAGTCTTCCAAAGAATGATCATTCTAAAGTATCTCTGAGAAAGAAACACTCACTTTCAGCAGTCAGAAACAAATTTCCTGAGGAAGCCACAGAATCAACTGATACTTCCCATTCTTAGGAGGTTTAAAGAGGCAGTTTGGTGTATGGTTTGGGGAATGGATTGTAGAGTCAGACTTGTTTTCAAATCTCAGTTTTATGATTAATTAGTTGTGTGATCTTAGGCAAGCCATTCTTCTGTCAGATTTGTTGTACACTGTTGGGAATAAGTGCTTATCTTCTGATGTCACAGGGAAGAATCAGCATTCAGACAAAAGATTTCTCAGCAGGGCTTTATTTTACTTTCTGCAGAAAGGGCACTGCTCACCAGCAGTCTTGCCATGAGAATGCACTGAACAAAGGAAGACCAAGCATATTTATGTCTAACGTATCCAGCCTTATTGCCATGTCCTGATTCTATTTGCTGGAACTGGACTTCACAATCTACACTAAACCCAATTGGCTAATAACTTAAAACTTTCCTAAAGAGGTAAGGGCAGAGAAGAAGAAAAGGAAAAGAGGAAGTAGCTTACGGAATGCTAACAGAGGCAAAAATACTTCTAAGTAAAGAAAGAGGAACAAGTTATGACCTAAGGCTTGCCTGGACTTATCCAGGCATGTCAGGGCAGATATCTAGGCTAAAATGTAAGACCTAAGAACACAGAATACACTGATTTCTTTATTTTAGCTAGCAGATGTAACAAAGGCCTGTGAGTAGATTAACCTAGAGAAAGAGACTACCATCTATTCTTAATAGGCTAAGAGAATTTGAATAGGAGCCTTTATTTCACTTTCTACATGTGTAAACAACCTGCCTAGTGTTGTGTGGGTCAAGATGGTGTGTGTGTGTGTATGTGTGCGCGCATGCGCGCACGTGTAGTATTGCTTGGTCCTTGTACCTTGTGAGTGCTTCAAAATGGTAGCTATTATATAAATATCATCATAATCAATATCATCTTACTTAACCCACATATATTTTCTTTCAATATGTTTTCTTCATTCATTGACTCAAGAAAAAATAATTACCTTGACCTAAAGCTTGTCATAAATTGTGAAGACATCAGTTTGATAAGTTAAAGATTTGGTCAAATGGAAAGACTTGCAGATGAATAACAATAATCTAGTGATAAAGTACAAAGGGCAAATGGTATGCTGAAGAAGCCCTGAATTCTGACTGTGGCAGGTGGGTAGGGATCACAGAAGAGATGACATATTTTACCTGGTTCTAAAGGATGAATAGAATCTCAGAAGTGGGATGTGGGGTGGAGAATTGCTGACAGAGAGAAATAAAAGCTTAAAAAGAATACAGGTTTGAAAGTACAAAGTCTTTCAGGGCAATTTGTTACAAGAAACTAAAGGGTAGGCTTGAGGAAACCTTGATGGTTAGGGTATTCGGACAGGGGAGATGTATCAGGATATAAATGTGAATTTTAGTCTTAAACCTTGTAAGGCAGAGACAGTTCATGCTTACTCTGTGCATTAAGGAGCCATTGGGAGGTTTTTAAGCTAGGAAATGTCACAGTAAGATTTGCTTGGGAAAGATAATTCTGGTGTGTTCTGAAGGGTTTATGTGGGAGAAATGTGAAATGAGATGCAGAGACACTAATTAGAAAATTATTTCAATAAGAAGGCATTTTAGGTCAGAGGCAGTAGTAATAGCAAGATGAAGGTGTATTTCAAAAAAGGAAAGCAGGAGTCTGAAGTGAAAATATTTATCCCTCACCACGGAAGCTCTTTCAAATATTTGAAGACACTGTTCTGAGCTTTCTAGATCATTTAGTTTTTCAGACCAAACATCTCCCACCCCTTTAATTGCTTCAATTTAGAAATGTCCTTGTCTTCCTTAACATACTTTGGATGAGTAATCCAAATCTGTCATTTTTCTTATTTAAAAATAGGTCCTTAAATTGAAACCCACACTTCAAATATAGACTCATCACCTCTAACCAGACACTGTACAGCTATACTTTATTATAAAATGGCACTATCTCTTAGACATTTTGTCATAATCTTGGCTCATTGAACTTGTGGCTACAGAATATGCCCAGGTTCTTTTTGCATTAACTGTTGTCATGCCACCATTTAACATACGATTTGCAAAGTTTTATCCACATACACTGATATACTGACAGGCTGAATTAGGTGGGCAGGTGTGATAAAAGCCCAGAACGATTATATTTTAAAATAGCTTATGTTGCTAATAACTGATAGTGACTTATGAATAACTACATCTAAGCTGTTGATGTAGACTTCTAGAGTAAATCATGGTTCATGAACATTTACCTTAAATTTGGAGCCTGAAACACCTAACCTGGAATCCTCCCAGATTCAACCCTAGCCAAGCTATTTTACAGCAGAGAAATTTATTGACAAGTGGGAAATCTGTCTAAAACAAATATATTTAGACTTAATTTCAATCATAGATAATTAACCAGTTCACTCAATGTCTCATAAACCTAAAATAAACTGTATGTACAAATATAACATGACATAATGATAATTGATGTGGAAAAACACCTAAGGATTCTTGTTGATCATCTTCTCATATGCCTTGGTTTCCTCATCTGTAAAATAGTGAGAGAATGCTAATATTAACAGTATCTCATGGGGTCATTATGAGGAATAATCATATTTTTTAAATAATTAGAATTCTGCCAGGCTTATAAAAAATACTATTGAGAAAGAACAGGACCAATATTTGTTAACTGTCATTTTCTCCTAACACTACAACTATCTGATATAACCAGTTGATCATGGAGGTGAGCAAGGATCTCATACTCTGTTGTTTAGCTTGCCCTCAGCTGAATAAGAATATTTGATCATTCATCAAGATGCATTTATTAAACACACACTATATTCCATGCACTGTGTTTAAATTGTGCTTAGAAAATATTAAAAAGACATGGTCTTGGTTTAAGAAATTTAGAGTCCAGTGGTATAACACATGCTTAAACTACCAATTATAGCACAGACTCCAAGGCTATGACATCTCACTGACTTGTGGACAAATTGGTGACGTCCAACCTCTAAAGTTGTTATGTACTTACATATTTTGTCAAAAAATATGGATATCAGAAGTAACCTGACTATTGTATGTGATAGAAGTTTGGGGACTATAATATGTTTTCTTTTAAAAATAAGTTTTTAAAAATGTAGGCATTATTGGTCTCTTAAAGGCAAATGAGAATTACTGGGTGGGAAGGTGACTAGAATACCAGTGGGGATAAGGCCAGTTAAAGGTACAAAAGGAATTTGGGACATATTTATACATTGTAGATGTTACTTTTGCTAGACTCATATATTGAAATGTCTTTTTTTTTTTTAATGAGATACAGGTAAACAAATATAACCTTATCCAGAATTAACTATGCATATTGGACACACTGATTCTTCTTCTTGTCTGTGCCCTTTAGCCTCACATGTAAACCAGAAGTCAAGTGGCATTGTGAAAACCTTGATCTTTTACTAGCCTACCAAAAATATTTCCAATCCTTCTTCATTGATAATACTATTTTTAAGAGTCAGTTAACTTTGCAGTACTTTATATTTGTTAGAGAGACAACTGAAGTGGTGAGACTAGCTGTGTAGCATTCTTTCCTGCCTAAAGCCAAAGACTGATTGTACTTATTTCAAACACAGCAGAAGATGAACCTGGTATAATACATCTGTATCCAACCACTGTCCCAGTTCAGAGATATTTAAGTTGGCTCTATTCAGTATCATCCCTTCTTCCATCATCTCTCGGGATTACAGACATTCTTAAATGTTGCAGGGTAGAGATAAATTGGACAGGGTTAAGCTAGGTCAGCAGGCACCAAAGGGCACCACATCCACTGGGACTTAGTGGAGTTTGGGGGCTGCCAGAGAGAAGGTCAGTGCTTCCTGCAGCTGATGTGAAGGTAAAACCGTTGAAGCCTTGGTTTCTGGCTTTGGATGGACCTCCCTGGAGTGAAGACTAGACAGTCTGCAAATTATGATATGGCATCTACAGGGCTTTTGAACACAACAAAAATTATTCTGCTGGGAGTGCTTTCCTGAGACACCTCTCATTTCTCTATGAAACATGCAGATCCACAAACATCTTTTATTCTTCTCTCAAATGCGCTGCCTCCATTTTTATATTTTTGACATAGAAGTATATAAAGTAATTAATGGAATTTAGAAACTTAAAAACACTAGAAACAACAATTGTGAAGTTATTTCTGCTTTCTGCTCTGGTAAACTTGAGGAAATGGACCAAGAATCTATTAACATGTATGGAGATATTTAGGGAAAAGGAACAGGTGGGAAGGTGGTGAGAAATATACAGCAAGCAAAAGTAAAATGGGTTAGTATTTCAAACAACTCTACAACAACAGAATTTTCTGTAAATGCCTATATGTTTTATAGTCCCATTCTATAAATCCTACATTTATAGAATGAAATTGTAGGATTCAACTCCTGTTCTGGTGCTTGTTATCTGAGTGACTTTCAACAAGTCACCTTTCTAGACCTCAAGGATGTCCTCCTCTGTGAATGGGGATGATGATAGCATTCTTTCTTGTGGGCTATTATGATAATTAAATAAGTGTGTAATGTACTTAGAAACATATACATTAGTATTCAAGAGTTGAAATATTAAGTTTATTTTTTACTTAATAAACTCACAAAAATACATTATACCAATCCTGAAAATGTCCACTATTAGGAAGGGTAAGACTAGTAATCTTGTTACGGTGGTCTCAGAAAAGGTTAATATTAAGACACTATAATACAGAGATGAAAGGAGCTTTGGGATGGAATCCTGGTTGCTGTGGATGTAAAGACAAGGAAAAACTCAAGTTTAGGCAAGAACGGGGTAGAAAAAAGATTTCAAGACTGGTCTAACAAATGGTGAAGAATCACTTAATTTGCCTTAAACATAACCACCACTAAGTGGCTTTTTTGCTGGCAGGTTTTTTGGTTTTTTTATTTTATTATTTTACTGTTTTATCTGAAGATATTTTTCCATGGGAACATATTTCTGGCTGTAAATAGGAAATCAATGGTAGGCAGGCTTTACTTTGCTGAACTTATCGATTCTATAAAATGAAAGCTGCTCATATATACATCTAGCCAGGTAAGGAGTCAGGCTTGTTTCTTTCTAAACTGCCTGCCTTGGCCCTTTCAAATCCAACAGGGCTGAAAAGGAAAAGGGGTCATCTTTAGCTTCACACAAACTAGCAGCCATTTTGATGATAAGAAAGCAGGGTTTCTTCCCAATGTGTCTTTGTTCGAGTGATAGCAGGCCCATTGAAACCTCCTGATGGAGCTCATTGAAAATAATAGGCCCTATTATCTTCACTGGCAATGCTGCCATGAAGCTTCAAAAACTGAAATAATGACAGCACATATTGGATGTACAGTAGAAAGGCATAGCATGATTATGGGCAATTTCTGCCTCTTTTCTACACACCTCAATGGATGAGGAGGGGGCAGCTGGGGCAGACTAATGACCAGGGAAGGGACATTTTGTAGCTATGCCCTTTTGTCATGTTTGTATGCTTAGAATTTAAATGCTTTTTCTCAAATTTGTGAAAGTAAAAAATCAATGTCAGAATCTTCATAAACTAGAGTTTGGGAGGAATAGATTCTTTAGTAATGAAATACTGTCATATTTGGTAACTCGTCAGGAACTGCTGCTGTGAAATTGGTAGGAAATTTCTGGGAGACAGCAAGTGCACTAAGGCAGGGTGACCCTGTACTTACTCTATAGAGGAGGATTTCTCTAAGATCACGATGCCTTTCCTTTCTCCACATCAGCGTTCTCTGTAATCCCAGAGATGTTCTCAGCACATCTGATTTTTCTGGCCACTGGAGTTGGGAGGAACAAATGAGAAGGAGGATAAATCTAGAAGAGAGGAATACATCAGCCCACAGAAAAACCCAGTGAGTCAGGAATAGACCTATTAGGCTCTGAGAAATTACCAGGAGGAAAACTCCCCTGAAGGCTCAATGACAGCTGAGTAGGAAAGGGCTCCCTCAGGAGGAGAATGGGCTCTATTAAAGGAAGAAAAAAAAGGAATATTTGCTTTTGGGAACCTTTTTTTTGTTGCTTGTTATTATCTTTGTTTTCAGAAATGGAATGTCTTAAAACCACTAACCAACACACACAGACATTTTGTTTTTTTTATTTGAAACAACTCCAAAGAATACACTGTGCTGTGTACATCACCCTTGGGGCTTATACTTAATATAAGAACAAGGTGGTCTCCCTGCTTTCCTGGTGCCTGACTATAGCTGGGGAGAAGCCCATGGCAGAAACAGCATCATCTGGCTATTGTGGCAAAATGAGAAGTGACGAGGAGGAAAAGAATATCTGATAGAAATCTTTCCACAGATCTGTCCATTTATAAAAGTAAAAGTCATTCTATTTTTCAGAGAACTTCAGTTTCTAAATACTTATTAAATCTTGGCTGAAGAATAACCTAAATGACATCATGGTATGTTCACTTAAAACACGAATTCCAGACTTTATTCCAGATCTAAACTTGACTCCTTGAGGCTGAGCTTTAAAAATCTGTATTTTTAAACAAACATCCTAGGCAATTCTTGTCCACAACAATGTGTGAGAACAGTGAGATTCCGAGCTCAGATAGCATAGTTAGACCTATATTTCTAGGTGAAGCCTCACAATTATAGCTTCGAAACAAAATGAGTAAGTTCTACATCATATCTCAAAAGCAATCTTTCAATACTGCACTGTGTTTCCTGTTCACAGTATAAGTGCAGTATTGAAGAGTTGTCCAATGTCATAGATTTTGTCTTAAGGGGACAGAGGGGAAGACATGTCCAATGTATCAGAGAATGCATTTCCCCTCTTAGGGCATGCCCTGCTGTAGAGCAGTGGTGAATTAAAATGTGCTGATTGTCCATAGCACAATCTGTCAGTAGTACCTTCAAAGCACTAACATTTCAAAGAACAGTGCCTAGGGGTTGTTGAATTTCCCTCTTCTGGCATACTTGGAGTATTGAATCCTCAGAGTAGATCGATTTTAACACCGTTCCCTTCTATGTAACGTTATCTTCAGCAGTGATCTTCTAATAATCAGTGATAATCATTAATATTTTTATTTAGCCTTTATTTCAAAAATGAACAATTAAGATAAAATTTCAACTTGAAAAAAGTTATGAAAGTTCAACATATTACTTCATGTATAACCTAAAACAGACACTTCTTAATGATGTACAGTTTCCATTGTTTCATTCTGAAAAATTTTAAACGTGAGCTTCAAGTAGTTACCTAGAATGACAAAAATGAATAGTTCATGTTATTTTTCTTTTTTACAATCATGCGCAATCTTTGTATATCTAGTGTTTAAACTCAGGAATACATAGAATGACAACATTTGGAAAGATACATCGAAGGATGTTGAGCCATTACAAATGTCTTATGATCCAGTAGTTCTTCAAATTTCATGTAGAATATGACATTTATTAAAGAACATATAGATTTTATTAAAGAACCGTGCTAATTTAAAGGTCACATTATACTAGAACATTAAGTCAACAGTAATCTCAGGAATTTAGAAATGAGACCAAGAAGATACTTTTTTGCAAAGGAGTATTTCATCACTGGTATTGTTTAGAATTGTTGGAGCATATTGATAATGGAAAAAGCATACAGTCTTTTAGTCAGCTCAGGACTTGTGTCTGTATCGTTTATCTTTGCTCAGATTCTTTCAGGAAACATTACTCTCACTTTCTGGGGTATGTAAATCCTTTCTTCTTTTTTTTCTTTTTTTTTTTTTTTTACATTTTTCTTTTTACTACAAAATAAATATTCTCCATCTATTCTAGCCTTCACTGAAAATAACATAATGTATATCTAATATTTAGCAATTCAAAAAGTCTTCTATATTTTCTTATTTTTATTCTTAAATTGTATCTTCCTCAAGAAGCAGAGGTTAAAGTGACCTTTTGATCATAAAGATTGTAAGTTTATAGAGCTGCAACTGTGGTCAAGTTATCGGATTCCAGTCCCAGACTCTTTGCATCATATATCATGCTTTTTCAGTTCTGAAACATCTTTTTGCATCTTTTTCTCCTGGCATTGCATTCTGTGCCATTGAAATGTTGTCTAATTTTTTCCATATGTATTGGTCTTTTCTCTGCCCCATTTGCATCTCCAACTGAACTCTAACTTAATTGACCAAAACGGTGATGTTTTATAATTCTTTTATGTCCTCCTTTTTTCTATAGCTCTTAGCGTATTTCTAAGCACATAATTTTCAAAAAATTTCAGTTAATTGCTTTGACAATAGATTACATTATTGATCGATTGATATCATAATTAGTCCTTTGACTCTTGGTATAATTTATTTTCTGTGCTCTTTCTACGTATTACAGGTACTTTCATTAGTATATTCTTATTTTCCAGGCACCTTTGAATTTGGTACAGTGTTTTGACCCTTTATTTAAATCAGCATTTGAGCCCAGCATCTTTCTGGATTTTGTAGCATAGTTGTGGTCTATATTCCTCCACCTCTGTGTTCAGTTCTTTTCTTGGAGTATAACCTATGATATATCACTATGGAGTGTGGTTTTGAGCTTTAGACATATGACTGCCTCACACTAGTTCAGTGCAATAGACATCCAGGTGAAGTGTTAGGATGAAAAATTAGCAGGTTGGCCTTTATTAAAAGGAAGATGAGTTGTTTAGAAAATTCTGGCTTTGAAATTATGTTAGAAATTCATTTCAGTGTCCTAGCAGTGAATAAAAGATACATCTTTTGTTTAGATAAATACCCTTGAGATCATCTGACTCTTGATTTTTTTAAAAAAATGCTCACACAAGTATGGCAATGAACATAAGGCAGACTGATAATATTAAAAGACAACTAAGAGTTCAAAGACTGAACTCAGTAGACTGTGAGGTCCTTGAGAGCACAGACTGATTATAATATTCATATTTCTGGTGCACAGATGTTTTGGCCTTATAAGTCCTTAAAAGTCTTTCAAATAAATAAGTGAATGAATGACTGAAAAAAGAAGGACATAAGCCACATCTTCAAGTCTTTGTCTGCCATGTACCAACTGAGTACCCAAAGTAAGTCACAAACTTTGTCCATGTCAGCTTTCCCATAAGTAAACTTGGGATTTGAAGTGAGCTGTCTTTACCTTAGTGTTGTAAAAATAAAATCTGTATGCCTGTTAATGTTAGCTAGATAGTAGGCAGTTATCAAATTATAGTGCTATATATTTTGTATCGGTCAAAATGGATTTGACTGCAAGCAATGAAAGTTTGCTCACTGTAGTTTAAACAATTTATTTTTCCCACATAATGCAAAGACCAGCTATTAGCTAAGGCTGATACTGTTCAGTAACTCAGTGATATCAGAGTCTATGTCTCTTTAACTCACTCTGCCTTTGTCTCGTGATCAGACACAACCGCAGTGGCTGCAGCTAGAAATCTAGAAAGTAATATTCAAGGAAGCGGAAGGGTAACGCCTGTTGTGGTATCTATTTTCTTTTATGGAAAGCTGTTTTCCCAGGAGGCTACAGAGAGCACTCCCATTCGGGTCTCATTAAACCTTGTACATGATTATTCCTAGCAGTTTTGAAAGTGACAGAACTATTATGATTGGCTTCAGTCAGTCATGTTTCATTTTCTAGGAATGGGCATACTCTGCCCCAAACCAAATCCAGACACTATTAACAAGGAAAAATCACATCTAACCATGTCTTCCACATGAATATCTGGAAATGCTATGAGGAACAAGATTTTAGAAAAACAATATGCCAGTGCTTCCACTAGACATAAAAGTGTGTGTATGTGTGTATGTATGTAGTAACAGTGTTAATGGGGGTGGGAGCATAACCATTTTCTCCTTTGATTACTAACTGCCTGATTTGGGAAAGGACTGTCATAAAGTCATCTGGTATGTGAAGTCCTTAAAGTAATGGGTACTTTTACAATCAAGATTTTTAATGCTACCTTGTAAAAATCCCTGCTTTTTTCAGCTTTGCAAAGATAGAGTGATAGTCAGTCTTTGCAATAGAGGGAGCATTAGATGACTCTCCAATCTGCCATATACTTTACTCTTTAACTTTTGATACTGAAAGGAAAAGACATTTCATATCATCAGTGCAAAGTGCTTACTGAAGTAAGACTCATAAGAGTAATAATTATAGTGTACGGTAGCACAACACATTTGGTCTGAGATGCTCCTGACTTAACGTCTTGTCCTTAATTATGGGATCAACCCAACATGCCATTCCTGTGGTATCTGGTGACCCACAAGCTTCTTTTACATGAGTATGTCTGGCATACTTAAATAGGATATTCATTCCATTATTTGCTTAACTATGATCCCGGTTCCCCCTCCTCCTTATTCCCACACCCACTATTAAATTGCTCTGCTTACTTTCCATTAACAAAGTGACTAGAACCTAGTACTCTGACTCTCTGCTTATTTATGAAGTCAGTGTTTACTCTGTTGAACCCGTCAGTGTTTAAAAGGAAAGGGGGGAGACATTTGTGACCCAGCCACTGACAGGAGGTCACAATTTACAACTGCCAAATTACCAAGTAATTTTATTAATACTAGCCTCTGAAAGAGAAGGAAAAGGTGCTTTTAAAGCCTTTGGTTATATGGCTAGAATACAATTCTGTGTTAAATATCAGTTAATTTTTTTTTACCCTGCACATAGTAGAGCCCAGATTATTTACAGTTCATCAGGATGCTCCAGGGTTATACGGCTGCCGTACAACAGATTTCTTTGTTTTAAGAGTGCAACAGATACTACAGAGTTTACTGCAGTAAATTTCTCATTTCTAACTATAGACACATTAAAGCCTTCAAATTAGCTAGAGGACTCTTGGTAATAATTTATAGCTACAACAATAATTATAGCTCCATTTTTATTAAACAAATTCCCCCCAAGATATTTTATTTTCAATACAGAAGTTTTTACTTTATTAGGCTTCAATAGATTGGTGTCTTAGTCTGCTTTCTGTTGCCATAACAGAATACCATAGACTGGGTAATTTATAAATAATATAAATTTATTTGGCTCATGGTTCTGGAGGCTGGAAAATTCAAGACTGAGGGATTGCATCTGGTGAGGGCCTTCTCTCATGGCAGAAGGCATCACATGGCAAAAGAACGAACATGTAGGATAGAGAAAAAGGGGGCTGAATGTTTTCATTGTAACCGGAACTCACTTACATGATACCTAACCCAATCCTTTGATAAAGCTATTAATCCATTTTGCAAGGGCAGAGCTCTCATGACCTAATTGCTTCTTGAAAGTCCCACCTCTCAACACTGTGTTAGGATTAAGTTTCCGATGAACTTTAGAGGACACATTAAAACCAAAGCAGTTGGTTTCTGGATTCATATAGAAACTGTTTGTTGTTTCTTTCTTTTTCTTTTTGCCTTGATAAAATAAAATCATTCTGTTCTTGGCTGTTCTTCTGAATTTAAATCTTTCCCTTGTGATTTACAGGAATTTGGGATTTACAGGAATTAAACTGTTTCTTCCAAATGAATTAGTAGACTTTTTTTTTTAATATATGTCACTTGCTCAGATACTGTGGTTTACCTAAATCCAGGGAGAGTCAAATGCAGCATTCATACTAGTAGATCTCTGTTGTTTATTTAAAGGTAAAAGTAGCAGACTTTTTTTCTTTAAAACTCATATGTATTAATTGAACGAATAAAGGATTGGAGATTCAACGTTTCGGAAAGATGGCTGATAATCTTAGTCTCTTAAGACTTTGATAACAAAATAACAGCAGCTGTCTGGCTTAAACAACAGAAATTTATCTTTTTACAGTTCTGTAATCTGAGAGTCTGGAATGAGGGTGCCAAGACCATTGGGTTTTGTAAGGGTTCACATCCTGGGTTGCAGGAGCCACCTTCTCCCTGTGCCCTTACATGGCAGAGAGAGACAGAATTTTCTGGTATCTCTGCTTATAAAGGCACTAATCCTGTCTGAGGATTACACATGTATTACCTCATCTAAACCTAATTATCTCTCAAAGGCCCTATCTCCAAATACTGTCACACTGGAGGCTCAGGCTTCAACATATGAATTTGGGAGTAGCGGACACAATTCACTCCATATCAATTACAAAAATCTTCAACAATAAACATTTTAAACTGCTCATTTTGATAGACAAAAGGTATTAAAATGTCAGAATTCATAAGACAGTAAATCTTCAGATGCTAAAAAACAAATTTAAACAGACAAAGTCTACTGACACTGAGGTTGACCAGTGTGAGCTATTGTCCAACTAATATAATAGATTGAATTTTAGTTCCCCACTAGATAAAGAACATGAGGCTTTGACTCCTATAAGGCAGGACTTTGGCAATAATATGTATGTGTAAGTCTAAGGATTTCAAAGGATAGGCTAGCAAAAAATCTACCCAGTATCTCAGACAATAACAAAGCTTACTGACTGTGCCATCCCAAATGGATGGGTGAAAAAACAGCTCCAAAGCACTAATCATGGGTCCACTAATCATGCAAGTTTGGTGTTTAAGTTTGCTGAATCTGCATGGTCTGAGAAATAAAAATTTATCTTCGGTGGTGGAATCCATGAGGCAAACAGTAATAAGTGAAAAACTGTTCTATAGAGATTCTCTCACAACCCAGGTTTCAAGAGAAAAATTAATTTGTAAAAACAGATTATAATCCAGTGTGAGTGTAGCCAACAGATACAAAAACAAGAATATTAGGAGCCAGGAACTTGAAATAGTAAATTAAAGATTATACAAAGAAGAAAAAAGGGGCCTAAAATGATTAAAGACATTTAAAAAGAAATCTAAGAATATAAGATACCATGAAATACACAAATTTCAAGTTGATAGAACATGTAGAAATGAAGAATTTTGTCACTGAGGTTAAAAAAAAAGAGGTAAGTAGTAAACTGAACAAAGGTGAGAACAAAGCAGCTTCGGAAAATTTGATTTGAAATATAAATCTGAGAAAACTACTAGAAAGAAGTATTAGAAATAATACAAAAAACTGGCAAGGAGGCTTAAAGAGTCATGTTTTTTAACATTCTACTCACAGTATTTCAGAAAGGAAAGATGAAGAGCCACATAAGACGTAATTGTAAACCAAATGTCTAAAACTTTACAGAAATGATAAATGACCAGAACCTTCACCTTTAAAACACACACATCTATCATCCATCAATCTATCCCTCAATCTATGTATTCATCCTTCCTAGGCACACTCCAGAAAACAATAGAATACCAAAGATAGAGACCAAACCGGAGAAGCTAATAGGCAATTCACTGTCCACTGACAGTAAACTTTTTGATTGCAATAAAATGTCAGACGACAATGAAATATGTTTAGAGTGCTGAGTAGAATTATTAGGTTTGCAATTTATTTATTTATTTATTGTACATTAGGTTCTAGGGCACATGTGCAGAGCACACAGGATTGTTGCAGAGGTACATACATGGCAATGTGGTTTGTTGCCTCCTTCCCCCCATCATTTATATCTGGCATTTCTCCCCAAGTTATCCCTCCCCAACCTCCCCATCCCACGGCTGTGCCTTCCCTGCTCCCCCTCAACAGACCCATGTGTGATGCTCCCCTCCCTGTGTCCATGTGTTCTCATTGTTCAACACCCACCTATGAGTGAGAACATGTGGTGTTTGATTTTCTGTTCTTGTGTCAGTTTGCTGAGAATGATGGTTTCCAGATTCATCCATGTCCCTACAAAGGACACAAACTCATCTTGTTTTATGGCTGCATAGTATTCCATGGTATATATGTGCCACATTTTCCTTGTCCAGTCTATCATCGACAGGCATTTGGTTGGTTCCAGGTCTTTGCTATTGTAGACAGTACCGCTATGAATATACGTGTGCATGTGTCTTTATAATAGAATGATTTATAATCTTTTGGGTATATGCCCAGTAATGGAATTGCTGGGTCAAATGGAATTTCTATTTCTAGGTCCTTGAGGAATCAACACACTGTCTTCCATAATGGTTGGACTAATTTACACTCCTACCAACAGAGTAAAAGTGCTCCTATTTTTCCACATCCTCTCCAGCATCTGTTGTCTCCAGATTTTTTAATGATCACCATTCTAACTGGAGTGAGATGGTATCTCAATGTGGTTAGGATTTGCATTTCTCTAATAACCAGTGATAATGAGCATTTTTTTCATGTTTGTTGGCCTCATGTATGTCTTCTTTTGAAAAGTATCTGTTCATATTCTTTGCCCACTTTTTGATGGGGTCGTTTGTTTTTTTCCTGTAAATCTGCTTTTGTTCTTTGCAGATTCTGGATATTAGCCCTTTGTCAGATGGATAGATTGCAAAGATTTTTTCCCATTCTGTTGGTTGCTGGTTCACTCTAATGATTGTTTCTTTTGCTGTACAGAAGCTCTGGAATTCAATTAGATCCCATTTGTCTATTTTGGCTTTTGTTGCCAATGCTTTTGGTGTTTTAGTCATGAAGTCCTTGCCTATGCCTATGTCCTGAATAGTTTTGCCTCGGTTTTCTTCCAGGATTTTTATGGTGTTAGGTCTTATGTTTAAGTCTTTAATCCATCTGGAGTTAATTTTAGTGTAAGGTGTCAGGAAGGGGTCCAGTTTCTGCTTTCTGCACATGACTAGCCAGTTTTCCCAACACCATTTATTAAATAGGGAATCCTTTCCCCATTGCTTGTTTTTGTTAGGTTTGTCAAAGATCAGATGGTTGTAGATATGTGACGTTGCCTCCGAGGCCTCTGTTCTGCTCCATTGGTCTATATATCTATTTTGGTACCAGTACCATGCTGTTTTGGTTACTGTAGCCTTGTAGTATAGTTTGAAGTCAGGTAGTGTGATGCCTCTGGCTTTGTTCTTTTTGCTTAGGATTGTCTTGGCTACGTGGGCTCTGTTTTGGTTCCATATGAAGTTTAAGGTGTTTTTTTCCAGTTCTGTGAAGAAGGTCATTGGTAGTTTGATAGGGATAGCATTGAATCTTTAAATTACTTTGGGCAATATGGCCATTTTCACTATATTGATTCTTCCTAACCATGACCATGGAATGTTTCTCCACCTGTTTGTGTCCTCTCTTATTTCCTTGAGCAGTGGTTTGTAGTTCTCCTTGAAGAGGTCCTTTACATCCTTTGTTAGTTGTATTCCTAGATATTTTATTCTCTTCGTAGCAATTGTGAATGGGAGTTCGCTGATTTGCCTCTCTGTTAGTGTGTTATTGGTATATAGGAATGCTTGTGATAGGAGTGGTGCTGGGGACTCAGCTAACCTAGCATCCAGCTGTGAACCCAAACTAAAATTGCTTATTGAATATTTCTGGAAAAAAATTAAGGTGAGGGATACAATAAATGATAGAATGTACTTCAGTTTTAAAATACTTTTCAAAATGTTTAAAAAGTTTCATGATTTAAAAATCTTGTTTTAATTCAAGACATTTTTAACTAATAATGAAAACATAGCTTCCTTTCTCCATGTATCTTCCTATAGTACCAAAACTCATGCATGATAGTTTTAACTACTATATACTGTAGGAATAATATCTAGGATCTGTTAACTTTTCAAAAAACTTCAACCTGTAAAGAAACTTTATTGACTCCAAAGTATGTAAGAAAAATTATGAGCTTTTAAAATATGTAGTAAAATGTCTACCAAATACACTATTGACAGTCATTAAATCTCAAGACCATAAAATTTCCACTTCATTAGAAAAATTTAGTGTTTTACTTCGAGGGAATTTCCATGCATATAATTCCTAAAATTCACAGTCAATAAATAACAAATTAGTTTAGAACCAAATAATTTCAGAAGCAAAAAACCCTTGAAACAGTTTGTATTCCAAATTTATTTTTAATGTGAAATTTGAGTATGTCAGCTATGATTTGCTGTGATATAGAATTGTGGTTGCCAAAAATAGAGGCCTAGGGTCTATCTATGATAATTCTTCAATGATCTTGTTATTAACTCAATAGCCTCTTTGCCAAGAATATTCATTGTTCGACATGTAGAAAGTATGGATGGGTTTGCTTCTACTATTGTGCCTTTTACTCTAATGCTTTTTCTTTCTCCTATGGATATTGCAAGTATAATGTTTATTGAGTTATCACATGTCGGACTTTGTGCCCAGAGTTCCAATTGCCTTAACTCCTTTAATCCTCATGATAGCCCTAGGAAAATAGGCTCAATTATCTTTCGTCTATATATATGGAAATTGTGGCTTAGAGAGTTACATAACTTGCCAAAAATCACACTGATACAAAGTGTAAGGAAATCAGCCTTTCTGACTTCAGTGCCTCGTTCTTGCCCATTATATGATGTTGCCCTCACATTCGCTACAGAAAGTAAGAATTTTGTTGTTAGGCCTAACGTCTGGCAAATGAATTCCTGCCACTTTTACTGTGACTTCTAAAGGATTAGACAGCACGAACTCACATAATGATGGTCTGAAACTTCCAGCAATGGCTAGAGGGCAGGGTCTTTAGAGGTTCTAAGCACTAAAATATTGTGGAGATTATGGAGATTTTTCTGGTTTCTCTCCAACCCCTGTGTAATTCACAATATAAACAATGCTCAACTGAAAAATAGGAGTAAGTTCTCCAAAGTTCTAGTTTTCTCTGTTTGCTTTTTCTGAAATATATTATTTCAAAAACTATGTTCATTTTTATGTACCTCATTTTGCTGGTATCCAAAGTACAAATTTGGCCTGTGTGATGGTTAATTTCACAAGTCAATTTAGATGGTGTTTTCTGATGAGATTAACATTTAAACTGATGAACTTTGAGTAAGCCAGACTGTCCTCCCCATTATAAGGGAACCTCATCCATTCAGCTGAAGGCCCAAATAGAACAACAACAACAAAATCTAGCCTCCCCAAACAAGAGAGAATTCTCCAGCAGAATGCCTTTGAACTTCATCTGTACCATCAGCTCAGCTGTCTTGGGTCTCCAGCCTGCAGATCCACACTGCAGGTTCTAGACTTGCCAGCCTCCAGAATCACATAAGCCATTTCCTTATAATAAATCTCTTTCTATGTATATTCACATCCTATGTTTCTTTCTTTTTTTTTTCCTGGAGAACCTGACTAATTCTCTTTGTTGAGTACAATCCACATTTCAGAAAGGCCTGTTCTCAGTCAAGTGTCCCAAATCCATGCCTTTTCTTTCCTAATGTTAATGTCTGAATTCTCAATTTACTCTGGTCTCACTTACTTTGAGGAAGATGCAAGTGAATGCTATTTATTTATAAACCTGGAGTTTCTCTCTCTTATTTCTATGGTGCTAAGAACACACTCTGCAGCTATTCATTATCCTCAGGTCTCCTACTGAAATTTAACCTTAGTTTAGGAAACAATATAACATAATTATGAGCAAGAGCTTTGGAATCAGACCTTCATTCAGTCTTATTGCCCTGTGACCTTGGGCAAGTTGAATCCCACTACCCTCACTGGTAAAATGCAAAGATGGAAAAGGCTATTGCATTCAAGGATGTTTCACAGTGCTGCGCAAAAGTGTCTTCAATTGATGTTGGTTATTTTTATTATTGTAGGTGTTACGTGAGCATGCTTGTAATTCCTCATTTTGTTCATTGGTGAAAGTGGGTTTATAAATGACCAATTAAATGGTCCTTTAGGAATTGCCCTATGGGTCTATAATGAAAAGGATTGAAAGCCTGAATATTAACCAAGATACCCTGTATATGAACTAGGAATATATCGTGCTTTTCAACTATCTGCTATTCAATTATGGTGCCAGGTTTCAACCAAATTAAAATTCTACAAGTTTTAGAACCAGTCATGAGATTTTCCTCCATTCTCCAGGACATAAAAATCAAATTAGCTCACATTTAAGCGCTTGAAGGCTCTTGAGCTGTTTGAATGGAGGTCTGAGAGCCATGACATATCCCGTGTTTGCTGTAGTGTTTGGTTCTTAGAGACTGGGGTCACAATGAATTTCTTCAAAGCTGGCTTTCCTGAGGGTTATTTTTTATGTGGAAGCCTTCATCTCATAAACAATTGAATTAGTTCACATTAACCACCATCAATGGCAAAAGTACTCAAAGCATAAAGAAACCACCTAAAATAATGTTTTTGAACCAGCTGCTAAATTAAGTAATGTATTTGTTTTATTGCACATTTGCATAATAGGGCAAACTAGAAACTCTGTGTAACAGATGTGCTGGTGGCAGGGAGATTTGATTACTGGCTTCTGTTATTAATCACTGCACAAATCTTAAATGATTTGTTTCTGCAGTTTGATCAATTTACATCTCAGAACTTACATTTATACACACAATGTGGAGATAAAGCATCTGTTCACACCTTTCGTGCAGACATCAATATATTTATGGGGACTAAAGTTTTGTTAACCAAGGCACAGGAGACTTTGGCCAAATATTTGACAACTTAGTGAAAGATCCCTTCATTCCTCATCAGCTAGTTATAAATAAAAATCACTTTGCAATTTCCTGAACAATTGTGTTCTGAAGTCTATTGTGTCTCTTCTATAAGAATAAACCATATTTGAAACTCAAATATTTGAACCATAGACATTCCTATTTCTTACAAATCACCTCAGAATTTTGAGGACTTACAGAGTACCATGGTATGATTGAGAACTACTGTATGTAGTTTAAAAAATTATGTTTCCCTTTTTAATTTTACATTTGACATTTCATAATTCTATATCTATGATTTCTATCAGCATTTTAAATAAGTGTAATCCATTTTTAAAATGGCATGCCTAAATTTTTAAAAAAGTAAAAACATAGGCAATATAAATATTGTTTCATTAATTTCTAATTGAGCATGATAAATGCATTGGTTCTACACATAAATATTTCCCCGATAAGTTGAAACACTAGATCATGTGATGTTTTTTTCAATTGTTGAGTATTACAGTTTTTTTGTAAGCAAAAAAATCAGTCAAAATACCCATGAAATAAAGTTAACATTTAAGCTTGTCAGTTCCAGGGACTTGTTGTTCTATAAGGATTGTTTACTATCACTTGCTATAATGATTTACCATTTGGGTCCTAATTTTTCTCTTAATGTTTAATATCTTTCAGTATATATACATATATCTTCTACTTGATTGATTTCAATTTCTTCCAAAATCACAATAACTAACTGGTACAAAAAAGAAAGCATTAGAGATTTTATTTTTCTCATATTATTATCTTTCCCCAGTTTGGCCTCCTGTTTCTTCATGGTAGAGGCAAAAAAAGAGAGGAAAAAGAACTCAGATCTAAAATTAAATGCATCATTTCTGAAAACAGGATGAAATTTCAGATAAAGGCTTTGTTTTTAATGCCTAGGAAAAAATTAAAATGTATATATTTTTCTCAGTCAGAGGCAAGACTGTTATGGTTGCAACCCCTGCCTTTTTATAGTTCATCCTGGGAGCTAATGAAGCATTGCATATTGGTTTCAAATTCAAAGCATATGTACTGACTGAGGCATTTTTTCTTTATATAGCATGATTACAAAAGGAGCCCCAAATGTGGTCATCTTAGAAAATGTAATTTGGTCGAGTACTAAAGAGCTTTTTCCCAGACGACAAAAGCCTTCCCCTTCGAGTTGCCTATGAGAACACAAACTGGCTGTGAAGTACATTCACAACTCTCTGTGAAAAATGTACAGGAGCTGATGAAAATATATTAAAGGACTGGCATGTCAAGGCCATGAAGGGCATTGGGCAAATTTGGATAAATGTGTCCAGGTTTCACAGAATCAGAATCTGAAGTGAGTTAGAGGACAATGTAAAAAGATGTTGAAGAGGATAATGTAATCCAGACAACAAACTTAGCAGCATTACAAATCCAAAGCCATCTCCGAAGTCATTAACGCTGTTGCCGGGGGTGTCTGCCAAAGAGCCAGATGTCATTCTGCCACAACTTGGCATCTGATGGTTGTCATTTATAAGACGGAATTGAGTGAGGACTGTAATTAGGTATGTGCTGAATGGAACCCTTCCTTCTGACTCCATCGGGGGCTTTTTCTAGTTTTAAACACATAAAGAACAAAGCAGGGGAACTGATCTGCCCTTTGGACTCCTAAAAGCTCATATGTTTTCTCCCCTGAGGGAGATGCACAGCTTATAGTTTTTTTCATTAAGCATTTATTGTACTCTTTGGAGATGACAGACATGGTTCTTGGACCCCCAAAAGCATATGCTCCAGTGGAAGAATCAGACATGTAAACAGATCAGTCACAAATACACCCTGGAAAGTGCTATGTTAGGGATATTGGCTTAAAAATGGTGTTGTGGGAGTACAGAGTGGAACAACTCCTCTTTGGAGATTTGGGAAAACGCTCCACAGAGAAGCAGATACTGAAGGATGAGCAAGCATTTGGCAGGTGGGTGAAGAAATGAGGGGGTGCATACGCTATCAGAAGAAACCACGTATAGACAAGTGATTATGAAATCACTTATGAAAAGGTCTGTTGTACTCCAGGAATTACGCAAATTTATATATGGTGAGAGTCAGAGGTAATGTAGATGGGCTAGATGAGGGCAGGTGGTGTTGGGGCAAAGATGAAGAAAATACCTATTGAATCCTTAATTCCTCTTTTTATGAAGAATAGGTCGACTAATAAGGTAAGCAGAAACTCATGTGAATATCGCTAAAACATTCACAATCAAAAAAGCTAGCATTTGACAGCTTCCTGAATGCAGAGTTACCGCATTTAATTCTTACCACAACCTTATGAAATAGATGCTATCATTATTTTCACTTTACAAATGAGGAAAAGAAGAATTAGGGATGGCAAATAGGCCCAGGTTCTGGGATGCCCAATGGCACCCAACAGGCAACCAGAAAAGCTAAGGGATCCCAGAAAGCCTTTGGACCTGCTCTCCAGACCACACTGTTTTCCTTCCACAGAGTTGTGTGGGCCACACACGGACCATCATTCCAGTGGCTGGAAAAGTTCCAGCTTCCTCAGTAGAGACTGTGTGGCCTAGAACATCAGCCTTCAAAACTATTGATCAATCTTTTTAGATAAAATCTAGAAATGGTATTAAGAAATATTTAAGATAGAAAATTATCTGCCCCCAGCCTCTAGTATCCTCATCGGGCACCAGAATCTCTTGGGAGGCAGTTTTCAGACTGAAGGGCTTTTTTTAAGCTTTTGAAGCACGTTTAATATTATGTAGAGATGCTCATGATATAGTTATGAATTCAAATAATGGGATATAAAATAATATGTATAGTAGGACAATCACATTTTTAAAAGGGTAAATATGAATCAAACATACACAGTATATATATATATCTCAAGATAATGTTAAACATTGTCTGAATGTGAGGATTACAAGTGATTTTTTTTCAAACATTTTATAATTTTCTCCTATTAAAAGAGCTTGTGCAATCAGAAAACACTAAACATCAATAAATAGAGGATGTCTATAAGAGAATGCATGACAAGTTCTGAAGATACTTAGAGGTCAGGGGCAGCAGGTCTTGAACTCACCTGAGAAGATTCAAGATCTTCTGGAAATCAACCAAGAGATGAGGAACCACTTGCCATCACAACACACTGATTTTACTGGGACCATCCCTAAGTTGGTTTGGTCCTTCTAGTGTATAATACTCTGAGGCTACCCTCTCAGTCCTCACAGACCCAAAGCCCTTCCAGAACACCCAGGGAATCCTCTCTCATACACCACATCAGGTAGAAAACTTTAAGCTGGTGTTAATGCAGAAAACAAATTAAACTGGCTTCAACAATAAGGGGATTATCTCATGTAAAAGGAGTCCAAAAGTGGAGCAGCCATTGGATAGGCTCAAAGATGCCTAGGACCTGGTCTGCCCCCTTTCTTCTCAGCCCAACTCACTTCCTTCTCCATGCTGATACTGCTGTAGCCATTCTAAGCATCATGTACAGGCAGGATCTCCAGAGGCAGAAGTGGGCCCACTCATTTTTTGTGACTTGAAGAATGAGAAAACCTTTCCTGGAAGATCCTAGCAGCCTCCTCCTTGTAACCCATTGTGTCCACAAAGGGCTAGTTTTAGAATTGCCTGAATTTGATTTTTTGGAAGTCAGCTTTCCACTACCTTGTTTTTGGATGTGAGCTATGTTATATACCTCTTGGAGGCCCCATGTTGAAGCACTCAAAGAGAAATTTGCCCAGCACATTAGAGATAACCCATTGTGGTGATAATTACGAAAAAGGCTTAGTAGGCAGTTTTTCTCTGTATGCTATATGGGGTACCAGGAGGTGATAAGGACAGGGCAAATAAACCTCTGCTACAACATTTTATTGGGGCAATAGATTTCTTATTCTAAGCAGATCTGCACACATTTTGGAGGAGGTGGTTTAACACAAAGTATCTGGCCCAGTAGCATTTGTCCTGGAAGTTATGGGGCAATTTTTCTGCCTCCTAGCATCAGAAGACTTTGGTAAGCTACCATCTGGGCATAAATGGCATAGACTGTGTGACTTACTTTGCAAGCAGTGTATGTGGCAGTAGATAAGGTACAAAGTGGGCCCAGCCCTGACATGTATTGTTCTGAGGCATCCAAAGAACACTTGGACCTGAGGTTGGGCTTGAAAAAATAGAAAAATGGCTAGACTAGAATAAACTCACTTTACCAGTGGGCCAAGGTATTTTCTGGTTGTAGGAGTAGCCCAATCTCAAAGTACATGGCTTTCTTGCCCTTCTAAAATTGTTTCTGTTCCAATGACAGCATTATGTTGGGGAGGGTACAATGTTTCCCAGGCTATGAAACTCATTGTTTAATCCATGAGAGTATGCTTACCCATCCAGTCTGCCCTCCAGCTATCCATGATGATGTTCCCATGTTGGCCAGATTATGTGCCTTTGATAACACAGAGACCTGGCTGGTTCTTCTTAATGAAGCAAGTATTATGTCAAACTATATTCTACAGCAGCTACCACTTCTTGGCATTGCAGAGAAGCAGGCCCTATTGCTGATAGGGTGGCAGATAGCTGTGTTGGAAAGGTAATTACAAGTATCACAAGAGCATGGCTGGTGGAGGCCTGGGACATCCATAAACTTGGTTCAATCGAAGCCTTCCAAAAAATTATACGTAAGATAGCATCCAAGTAAAGAACAATGTGCTTCCTAGGCAAACAAAGCACTTCTTTAAGCTTGGACTTCAGGCTAGAATTGCATAATTCAGATACTCCTAAAATTCAAAGGGCTCCTTAAAGGGGCTACATCAGGTCACAAAATAGAAAGTTGTCAACTTCTGTCCAATTCTGCTATTTAAACCTTGTTCAGTCAAGTGTTGTTTCTTCCCGGGGTTACTGCCAACTGCCTTCCAACTCTGCACTCTTGTCAATTCATTTTCCATAGAGCAATAAATGTTCTCAAAATGTAAACAAGATCATGTCCTATCACACTATTGCTTAAAATCCTTTAATGTCTTGCCTTATTCTTGAAATACGAGCTCTTCCCCATAGCCTACAAAGCCTTGGGAAAGCTGGGCTATCTACCTCTCCAAGCTCATCTCATTTATATCTTCCCCTTGCCCCATATGCTCCAGTCACATGATCATCATCCACTCATTCCCTAAAACTAAGGCCATTTTCACAGGATATTTTGTAGAAACTTTTCCTCTGCCTAAAATGTATTCCCTGCTTCCCTGTTCCCATCAGTCTTTTCCTGTTTGCTTTGTTAGATTTCAGGCTGTCAATTCTTTAGACAGGCTCTTCCTGACCATTCTATATAAAACTAGTCTCTGGTTTATTTCTTGCATAATTTTTATTTTTTTAATTTGTCTGTGTATTTGCCTGTTTTCTTATTTCTACAACAACAATGCAAGTTCCTGAGTGGAGGGAAAATGTCTCCATCATTTTTGTATGTGTGTGTCTTCCCAGTCTCTGGCAAGATGAGACTTACAAGTCATCAAAGAATGTTTATTTAATGAATAAAGGTATCAATAAATCAGGAGAAAAGTAGGAGATTAAAAAAATCTCGCTTCTTTTCAAAAACATCTTCTGACTGTGTTGCCTGAAGCTATGATAGTCTTTTCTCCCTGTTCTCTTTTTTACATCATTGTCATTGTTAATATTAGCTGCTGTTTATAGAGTGCATGTTGTCAGTGTTATTGCAGGGATCAGGCATACTTAGAGATGAAAGACATTTTCTGTCCCAATGACCTAACTGAAGCGTAAATAATCAATGGGGAAAAAGAATGACCACAGAGGACTAGAGGTTTGAGTAGATTTTCATAAAAGATGCTCTTGGGATTCAAGATCAACACTGAAGGGGGAGTTATGAGTTAGAAACCATGTAAAGGAAAAGAAAGGGCACTCAAGACAAAGAAAATGGGAAAATGGGAGAGTAACCAGGGTATACGGAATAAGTGAGATTATATTTATATATAGTTTGATTTGATAGCAAATGTTTGGACAATTCTTGTTAAATGTATGATTTGTACAATTGTATATCCATTAATTATACCCTACTTTATAAATATCTTCATTTGATATCTTGAACCATAATTTGAATTATCTATCTGTATCACAAATCTATTTTTCTTTCCAGTGAGATTATAAATATAAGCAGGGTTTTTGTCCCATTCATCTTTGCATTTATAGAATTTCAGATTGCCCAAATCAGAAACCACTCTGTCTTCTACCTGAAAATGATGCCTCTCTTTGGCATACTAATAAAGGATCATCCAGCCACTCAAACTTTTCACGGGATTCTCATGAGGCAGCTTGTTTCAATATCAAATAATTTTTTATTGCAGCAAATTCTTAAATTCCTTTTCAACTTTTCACCCCTAATCCTAGTTAACTCGTCCAAAATTATACCAAACAAAAATTAATCCTTTTTTGC
This sequence comes from Cacajao melanocephalus, assembly GCA_963573385.1. Classification (NCBI taxonomy): domain Eukaryota; kingdom Metazoa; phylum Chordata; class Mammalia; order Primates; family Pitheciidae; genus Cacajao; species Cacajao melanocephalus. The sequence goes on from CAUYLG010018886.1 coordinate 57,624, forward strand.
AAAATAATCTCTTGCATATTTGAAAGCAGAATTATTTTTTGTGTGTTTTTTTAGGCTAAACTTCATTTTCACTAGCTGTTCCTTAAATATATTAGAACTCATGTTTAAATGCACCTATTTTCCCAGACAATTGAATAACTATTTAAGCTCCGTAACAGCAAGAACACTGCTTGTTTCATTTACACAGTTTTCACCTTGCCTATAATCCTGTTGACAAATAATAGGCCATCAAAAACATTTGATAATATGTGAAGGATTAAGAGTAAAAGCTTTCGCCAGTGCAATAAAGCAAGAAAAAGATGTAGTAGGGATCTAGTTAAAAAGGAAGAAGTAAAACTCTTTCTATTCAGACATTACCCTTTGTATTAAAAAAAATGTATGAAATATCTAAAAGATACTAGAACAAATAAGTCAGCAAGGTTGTAGGATACAAGATCAACTATACAGAAACCCAACTGCATTTCTATATTCTAGCAGTAAACAATAGAAAACTAAAAAACAATTTTAATCACATCCAAAATATGAGAAACTTGAGATATTTGACAAAAGATACGTAAAAATCGGTAACCTGAAAAATAATAGAACATTACTTAGAGATAATCATTATACAACACTGTCTAGAGAAAAACTAAGTGAAAAAATAAGCATGCTTATGGATTAGAAGACTCAGTATTACTAAGAGGTCAATTTTCCTTAACTTGATCTGTAGATTCAATCCTATTACAATCAAAATCCTGGAAGCTTTTCTGAAGAACGTGATGAATTTGTTCTAAAAGACATGAAAATATGAAAGAGATAGAATAGCACAACTTTAAAGAATAAAAATGCTGGGAGGCTAGAAGTTCAAAACATATAAAAAGATTAGTACAAAGCAAGTCACCAGGACAATATGGAATTGGCTTAAATATAGACAAGTACAAAGGAACAGAATGGAAAATTTAGTACAGCCTCATACCTATGTAGACAACAACAAAGGCAAATTAAATGGAGTAGGGATAGTCTCCCTAACGAATTGTGTAATTCATACTTGAACCAAAATTGATAATTATTCCAAGGGAATTATATATTAAGAATATAATATATACCTAATATAAAATGAAATGTGTGTAATATAAAATGTAAATGTAAAAATGAAAACTAAGAACTAGACAATCACATGAGAAAAATCTCTGTGACCTCAAGTTAGGCTGACTTCATTGATTAGACACAAAGTATAATACACCAAACAATATTAATGAATTAGACATCATTAAAATGTCTACTCTTTGACACTGCTTAGAAAATGAAAAGGTGAGGCACAGATTGGTAGAAAATATTTGCAAATCAAACATCTGTTAAAGGGATTGTGTTAATACACAAAACTCCAAAAATCCAATGATAATAAAACCCAATAAAATATGGACAAAATCTGAATTGACATTTACCAAAAAAGATAAACTAATAGTAAGTAAGCACACACAAAAAAGATGCTCACTATCATTAGTCATTAGGGAAACACAAAAATCATGATGAGATACCTTAACACACCTATTCAAATAGCTAAAATTAAAAAGACTGATCATAGCAAGTATTGGTGGAGATATGGAGGAATTGGAATTCTCAACACTGATGGTGTGAATGTAAAATGGTGGAACCACACTGAAAAACAGTTTTGCAGTTTCTTAAGAAATTAAACATATACCCACCATGTTAACCAAGAGAAATAAAAGCATATCTTCAAATGAAGATTACATTTTGCATTTTAATGATAAGAGCTTTATTTGCAATGGTTCCAAACTGGAAACAAACCAAATATTCATTGATTGGTGAATAAATAGTCATATCAGTATAATGGAATACTGTTATGCAATAAATAGAATAAATCATTAGTACACAAACATGAATTAATCTCAATCATGCTGAATCAGATAAATTGAAAGAAAAAGTGTATACTTTGAATGCTCATTTTTATAAAATTCTAGGAAATGCAAACTAATCAATAGTGACAGAAAATAGATGATTGGCTGCCTGAGATGCAGAGAGGGTAACCAGGGAGGAGCAGAAAGAAAGACATGAGTAAACTTTTCCTTGTTGTATATATACTCATTTTCTTGATTATGGTGATAATTTCATTGGTGCATAACGTACCAAAACTTATAAAAACATACACACTAAGTATGTGCAGTGTATTGCATGACAAGTATACCTCAATAAAGCTGTTATACAAATAATACACATTTGAAGTCAGTTATATCTAGATTTAAAGCTCATCTTGTTCATTTATGTGCTGTGTGCTTTTGGACAAGTTATTTAACCTTTCATTTTTACTTTAAATTGATTCTTCTAGAATCCCTTCAAACTTCACAGAAATGATGTGAATGTAAGTAACAAGGTGTCTTAGATAGGTAAAAGAGCTCCAATGCTGGTGAAGTTGCACAAACTCCACCCTCCCCATTTGAAACCACTAATCTGCAAAGGGACTGAGAAGCTTTTTGGGGGGGTTGGGAATTGGGGGGACACATAATCTCTGTTCTCCATTCATCTTCTGCCATATTCATGTATGTCTGATGGACTGGCAGGGCAATAAAGGAAACCAGATGCTGGAAGGATAATGAGAACGCTTAGTGGTGGAAGTTTCCAATGGGGAAGGAGGAGACTAGTTGGTGGTGTACAGAGGTCTAATATTTTCCAACTATGGCAATGGAAGACAAGCCACAGCTCAAGCTAGGCTACCTATACTGAAGATGGTTGTGCTCTCTGAGGATGAGACTGAATGTATGTGAAACAATAGGGGTGCCTCACTACCTTCTGCTTACTTTCTTATATAAGCAGATGTATTGTAGCGTATCCTCCACTGAATACAGCAGAGATATCCATCTGCCTTTCTATTCACAAAAGCATCACAGCAGCAATCCAGTCTCCAGCATTGAGTGCCACAGTTGTGTTTCGTTGGCATCAGGTATGGTGGGAGTCCATTTCTACAGGTAGCAAGGAATGACCTGTACTGACCTGATAATGTCAGTGCACTTGGAGATTTCCTCAAAGTAATTAAGTTGAGAATTTTCCTCAGGCAAATGAGTGATATTCTATAGGAAAAAGAGATGGGTATTACCTTTCACAAACTTCATGCGTAGTTATTGCAGGTAACAACTGAGAAACTGAAGTTACAAATAAGAGAAAGAAAAATTACATTTAAGACTTATGTCCACAGTATGTCATTAGAAAAATACCATATTTCCCAACTTAATGGAAACCTTTCTTTTCTGACCTTACTAAATTCCCTAGCAGAACTCAACAATGCAGTTTATTATCATAATCTTGAAGCATGTCTTTTCCAAATTCTAAGATACCTCATAATCCAATTTTTTTCTTTACGTCTCCATTTACTTTTTTTCTCCTGCCTCTCCATCCTTTTCAAAATGTATTTCTCCAACCAAAACTTGTGTCTTAATCTTCACATTTTTGTATTCAACTGTCTACCTAACATCACGACAGGGCTATCTCATTTATCACAAATTTAATATATTCTGCTTCCTAACATTTTCTTCCTTTAGTCTTCATCTTTATCCCATACCAACCAAGTAGGAATGAGCCAGAGACCTGGGAAGAATAGTTAATTTCTCTAGTCTATCAGTCTAGAAACCTATGAAATAAGAAAATAAGTTTACTTAACTTGAATTATTCTCAGTGAATCCATCTAGTTCTTGTAGCTTCTTTTCCTGAAATTAAAAAGTACTGATATAAGAATCTTCTAGAAAACGTTGAGACCCATTGTAAAGTACACAAATATATAGTAAATAGTCTCTCATTCTATTTTCTTGTTTTTCTATTTACTCTCGCTGAAACATTTAGTTTTTATTTAGATAATTTTTCATAAATACTGAATGTGTAATGTCACCTATATTGGATTTTGAACCATTTGTGATCTCCTGAGGCATTTCCCTTTATCTCCTATCCTGCACTGGTAAACTTGATAAACCTAACTATCCAAGACTGTCATTTCATTCCCAGAGGTAGCATTACATTTTAGTCAGTGTGGCCACTGGGGAGTGAACCAGGACAAATGGGATTAAAATGAAACAATAGGAAGTTCAGGTTAAACACTAAAAGAAACATGTCGAGAAAAGGTCACTTAGACATAGGAACAATTTCCCTTGAGAATGTAGAAATATCTTCATTGTAAGTTTTCCTTTTTTTCTACTGTAGTTAGACTAAAGTTCAACAGGAGTCATTATCTCATATTTCACAGTAGGCAATCCAGTTTTTTCCCCCTACATTAAGAAAGGAAGCATTTCATGGCCCTTCCTATGAAATCCCCCCTTCTATTCTCCTCAGGAATTAACTTGTGACTCTGGAGAATAAGGTTTAAAACCAGAGTTGTTACTAGTGAGGAAACTCATATCTCTTTTGAATTATGATTTAAACATTTGTTTTGAAGGGATTAGTTTGAAGCTATTACTCTATGACTGTTTTTAAAAAACCTAGTGGAGTCACCTGTATACACTCAGCATTTAGTTCCCGGTAATAATGCTGTTAAATGGAGTTAGTTTTCCAATGAGTGAAACAATGAAATTAAATCTCTTTTCCACACAGGCACTCCTCCAGCAGAATCATAGTTTCTATCAGTCAAGGTATGTATAATCAGAGAATTCTGCATGCAAAAAAGTAGAGCTTTTTGTGATAGACTAAGAAGTGGAAAACAGAACTTACTTTATCATGCATACTCATTGCTTTCCACCTTCACTGGTCAGAGGCCCCATGAAAATCAGACAAATCAACTGCATTCTTGTTTTTTTTAACTCATCAGTTTTTAATTTTGGTATCACTTCTATTGACACATAATTATTATTGAGAGTTAATCACATTAGTTTTAGAATAATGAGTATATCACTATGACATAAACAAATGAACATGCTTAATAAACTTCTAAGTATAGTGCAATTTCCCAGCCTTCACTGGTTCCATCTCTGGATTTGCAATGATTTCATTGGAGGAGGTGATGGGGAGGGAATGGAGTCCTTCTTTATGATTTTTATAGATGTTGAATGGCTCCAAAGTAAAGGTGACATACCAGTTGCCCGTAGGCAGGATTGAGTCTGCAGATATATTTTACTTGGTTCTCATAACTCTGTCAAGAAATTTGATGGAAAGCTTTGGTGCAATTGGTAGGAGTTTAGGACATTAATTCTTTATTGAAACATTCTGATAATCTTTCCCTAACAATAGTGGCTGGATTGTCAAGTTGGATTTTTACAAAAGGCAGGATTATAAAATAGTATTCATATTTTGAACTGGTTATGATATAACCCTAAGTTCTCTATCACCGTCTATTTTTTCTCCCTTTTACTTCATAATATACATTTATCACTGTTCTTTCTAACTGGTTAGTCTCTTGCTCCCTAGATATCAGTTATTCTCTGTCACGCCAGCTACTTTCCTTCCTTTACTAAGAAGAATGATGGTATTTTTGGTGAGTTTATTCAACTTTCCTCTTCCCCACTATATCATTTCTCTGTTTCTTTAAAATTTGTTTTACCCTCTTTTATCTGACTTCTTTTATTTGACATTCAGGCTCATAATTTTTCTATTGACTTGGTTTTTTAAGTTTATCCCATCTCATTAATTAATTTAAAAGAAAAAATGGACACCTATCTGTATGTATAAGTTTCATCAATTGCCAAGTTCAATGTGCTTGTGACTGTATTAGTCTGTTCTCATGCTATTGATAAAGACATACCTGAGACTGTATAGAAAAAGAAGTTTAATTGGACTTACAGTTCCACGTGGGTGGGGGGCCTCAAAATCATGGCAGGAGGCAAAAGGCAGTTCTTACCTGATGGCAGCAAGAGAAAATGAGGAAGATGCAAAAGCAGAAACTCCTGATAAAACCGTCAGATCTTGTGACATTTATTCATTACCACGATAACAATATGGGTGAAACCACCACCATGATTCAAATTATCTCCCACCAGGTCCCTCCCACAACATAGAATTATGGGAGTACAATTCAAGATGAGATTTGGGTGAGAACACAAGCCAAACCATATCAATCAGCCCCAGGTGCCTCAAAATCTCATGTCTTCACATTTCAAAACCAATCATGCCTTCCCAACAGTACCCCAAAGTCTTAACTCACTTCAGCATTAACCCAAAAGTCCACAGTCCAAAGTCTCATCTGAGACAAGTCAAGTCCCTTCTGCCTATGAGCCTGTAAAATCAAAAGCAAGCTAGTTTCTTCCTAGATACAATGGGGTACAGGTATTGGGTAAATACAGCCATTCCAAATGAGAGAATTTGGCCAAAACAAAAAGGTTACAGGACCCATGCAAGTCTAAAATCCAGGGGAGCAGTCAAATTTTAAAGCTCCAAAATGATCTCCTTTAACTCCAAGTCTCACATCCAGGTCACACTGATGCAAGAGGTGGGTTCCCACGGTCTTGGGCAGCTTCACTCCAAGCTTTGCCTATTTTGGGCTTTGTAGGGTACAGTTTCCTTCCCAGCTGCTTTCATAGGCTGGCACTGAGTGTCTGCATCTTTTCCAGGCACACAATGCAGGCTGCCAGTGGACCTACCATTCTGGGATCTGGAAGATGATAGCCCTGTTCTCACAGCTCCACTAGGAAATGTCCCAGTAGAGACTCTGTGGGGGGGCTCTGACTCCCCCACTTTCCTTCTGCACTTCCCTGGCAGAGGTTCTCCATGAGGGCCCCGCCCCTGAAGCAAACTTCTGCCTAGGCACTCAGGCATTTCCAAACATCTTCTGAAATCTAGGCAGAGGTTTCCAGACTCCAATTCTTGACTTCTGTGCACTTGCAGGCTCAACACCATGTGGAAGCTGCCAAAGCTTGGTGCTTGCACCCTCTTAAGCTATGGCCTTGAGCTCTATGTTGGCCTCTTTCAGCCACAGCTGGAGCAGCTGTGAGGCAGGGCATCAAGTCCCCTAGGCTGCACACAGCATATCATGAGGACTCTGGGTCATGAAAGCATTTTCTCCTTGGTCTCTGGGCCTGTGATAGGAGAGGCTAGTGTGAAGACTCTGACATGCCCCAGTCATTTTCCCCATTGTCTTGGGGATTAACAATCGGCTCCTTATGCAATTTTCTGCAGCTGGCTTGAATATCTCCTCAGAAAATAAGCTTTTCTTTTCTATTACATTTGTCAGGCTGTAAATTTCCTGAACTTTTAGTCTCTGCTTTCCTTATAAAACTGAATGCCTTTAACCGCACCCAAGTCACCTCTTGAATGCTTTGCTGCTTAAAAATTTCTTTCACCAGATACCCTAAATCATCTCTCTCAAGATCAAAGTTTCATAAAACTCTAGGGCAGGGGCAAAGTCTCACCAGCCTTTTTGGTAAAACATAAGCATCATTGTTCCAGTTCCCAACAAGTTCCTTATCTTCATGTGAGACCATCTCAGCTTAGACCTTATCATCCATATTGCTATCAGGATTTTGGCCAAAGCCATTCAACAAATTTCTAAGAAGTTCCAAACTTTCCCACATTTTCCTGTCTTCTTCTGAGTCCTCCAAATAGTTCCATCCTCTGCCTTATACTCAGTTCCAAAGTGACTTCCACATTTTCAGGTATCTTCAGCAGCAATCCCACTCTGCTGGTACCAATTGACTGTATTAGTCCATTTCCACACTGCTGAGAAAGACATACCTGAGACTGGGTAGAAAAAGAGGTTTAATTGGACTTACAGTTCCACGTGGCTGGGGAAGGCTCAGAATCATGACGGAAGGTGAAAGGCACTTCTTACATTGCGGCAGCAAGAGAAAATAAAGATGCAAAAGCGGAAACTCCTGATAAAACCGTAAGATCTCATGAGACTTATTCACTACCATGAGAACAGGATGGGGGGAACCGCCCTTATGATTCAAATTATCTCCCATTGGGTCCCTCCCACAACACATGGGAACTATGAGGGTACAACCTAAGGCGAGATTTGGGTAGGGACACAGAGCCAAACCAGATCACTAAGACAAAATCAAGGTCTTACTGACAATAGAAAAAATGTTTTGTAACCATTAATTATAATTTGAAAAATACTTATAAAGAACTTCAAAGAAAGAAAAAGAAGAACTTCAATGAACTATGAGAATACAGAGATAAGTAAAAGGATTAATTTTGCCTGTAAGGTGAAATGCAAGGAGCTTGATCTGGAGGATAAGAGACTTAATGGGAACATCTAAGAAAGCATCTAAGAGATAAACCTCAAAGTGTGTTTCTTGATGAAACTTTAGGATGTTGCATTTGCATGGGTCTCTTCCAATGTGTTCCTATGGTCATATGTTTTTGTACTAATTACAAAAGTGGGAATGTTAACCATTGCCATTTAAGATAAATTTCTCTTTCTATTCTAACATATCCTGCCTGGCTCAGGTGGCTTGGAGAAGCCACAGGCTTTTGTGGTACATGAGTAGAAGAATGTTGGAGACCAGAATAACTAAACAGAAGGGCAGTTGGTTACCTATATGGACCCTCACTTCATTTTCTCCGACCACTCTTATGCCTTAGTCTCATACAGCCCTAACCCTAGTACCACAAACGCAGGCCTGTAGAAGTAGCCCAATTATGTTAGAAGATACAAGGCAGAGTGCAAGAAAGAGATGTATATATGTTAGTCTGAACAGGCAGACAAAAAATATCTGGCTATATGTATCACAAATGTATGCATATATATGTGCACATGTATTACACAAATATGCATACATGTATACAATATGTGGTATGTACAGTTACACTTAAAAATGAAATCCCACCCACCTTGCTTATTGGTTTATAACCTGTTTAGTTCACTTAATAACAGATACATTATAAACTCTTTTATTTGCCAGGAATCTTTTAATACAATGGATTTTCATAGGTTCTATTTCGGTTCCATTGGTAATAGTTTAGGACATTAAATTCTTGAGATACTCATATTTTGATCTAGTTGTTACATAATCCTAAGTCCTCCACTACCATTATTGTTTCTCCCTTTTTTAGTTCATATGAGTTATATGGTTCTACATTCTATGGCACATGTATCAACATTCATTTAAGTTACTTCAAAATTTTCACTATTATATAAAGACCTATAACGTCCTTGTAAATCAATTTTAATTCTCAACAATATTTCCTTAAATTTAAAGAAGTATTTGCAGGATCAAACGAGTACCCATTTCAAGTTGTCATCACCAGAATACTCCCCAGGAAGACTATTGCCATCATCTGCATATTAATGCTTATTTTCTTCACATCCTCACCAACTTACAGTATAAACTCCCATGAGAGAGTTATATGTCTACTTTCCTACCATTTTTCACTCCTGAATTTTTATAATTGGAAACTCTTCTCTTGGCAGTGAACAGTGACTTCTCAATTTTGAATTCTAATGGCTATTTATCACTCTTATCATTGACCTTACACTATCTGATATTATTGACCTTGAGCTCCTATTTGAAAAATCTCTCTTTGCTTTGGCCCTTTGATACAATTCAATGCTGATTTGAATTCTCTCTTCTGTTCTTTCTCCGTCTTCCTTTTGGTGCATCCTTCTCGTGCTTTCTGTTAAATATGGGCATCTCTTCAGACTCAGAGTTCTGCCACTGTTCGTGCATTATAGTGGAGTCCAGCAAGCCTTCCATGCCTCTCACCTTTGTCTCTTCTTTTCCTCATTCATTGTTTCCACTGTCATTTGAGAGCTTGTTATTTTCACCTGGACCACCAATAGCGTCCTAACCGGTCCCTTGCCTGTAGTTCTAGCTCTGCCTTCCTAAAATATATTTTTGCCTATGATGCTCTCTTGAACTGCAGCGTCCACTGTCCTCCATTCCCATCGTCTATCAAATGAAATAGGAGCTGGCATTTGGCAGGTCTCTTCCTCTACTCCTAAATATACAGCCTATGTTCCAGTCTAGCTACAAAGCTTTGCCTTGCTTTTCCTTCCACCTACGTATTCTTTCCTTATCTCTGCTCTTCAAATTCTACCCTTTAATTAGTACCCAAAGGTACCCCCAGAGGAATCTTTCTCTAGTCACACCCACTAAAAATGACCTCTGTCTGCTGGGGTCTGTAATCCAGAACTCTATTTGATGTTACAACTTCTGTTAGAAGCTTTAACCATTACTAGATTATAAGATGACTGAAAGCAGAATCTGGTGCTGTTCCTCATCCACCAAGCACACATAGTTTTTTTGCTGGTAGGTGATTAGTAAATATTAAGTAAACAAGCCAGCCCTAGAGCAATTCTGCTGAACTTTGGGTTTAAGAACAGTTCAGGAAAGCTTAGAAATAGTTCACTGGTTATAGCCTGTCTCCAGTTTCAGGTCTTACAAAATATTCTACTTAAAGATGCTATGACAATTTAAATTTCATGTATTCAGTTAAGCAATAATTATGTCCAATATGGCCTTACTGGCTGCCCCAGAATTTTAGAAACTGCAAAAGAATTTGTTGCATTTTACAAGGTCTAACAATTTACTCACATTTCTACCACTGAACAATTCAATGCTCGTCTTTGATGGCACATGGCAACATTCACCACCCACAAATCTAGGATAGCCAGTTAATGTCTCAGTCTTCATTGCCACATTTCGGTCTTGCCCAAAGGGGACAAATTTTATTCTTCCTCTTCACACAATTATGTTTCATATTGTTAAAAAACAAAGTGAAGTTAAAAAACAAAGTGAAGCATTTAGAAGTCATAAGACCAGCAACAGGAAAGCGAGGAAAACCTGCCTGTCATGAAAAACGTAAAGCCATTTTGCCAAGTTAACAAAGAATGAAGAGGTGCAATGGGGAAGGCAAATATGTGATTTCTATTCTGCTTAACTCTGTGCAAGCTATTCCCTTAGCTCTGTGCACGTCTTTCCTTTCTTATATGACTTTAGGCTAGTCATTTCACTTATTCATACCTGGCTTGTGAAGAGTACCACCTCCCAACCTCCTACTTCTTACCTCCCAGGCTACAGGCATGGCAGTTGCTAATGCTCTGAGATCTCCCCAGCCTGGCCCAGGCTCCCACACAAAGAGATATCCTCTGTGCCATTTGTACAGCACCTTTCTCAAGCATGGAGACATCACACAACCCAGCAGTGAACAATGAGACAGCAGGAGGCAGCATCAACGGGCGACATCTAACACGTTCAGGAAAAACGAAATTAAGCAGCAAAGCTCTTTAGAGCAACAGAGGCTTTTAAAGAGAGTTCTCTCAGGTAATGTAAGCAGCTGCTTTCTCACCACTCTCACAAGGGCATGCCATGGGGCCAAAGGAGCGATCCCTCCGGCCCCAGGAGAAAGAGCTGAGCTGCAATGATGACCAAATCAATTTATTTTCATGTCTCAATGAAAATACTGGGTAGTTTGTAAATCACACATGCTCTGATCACATTCCTTTTAAGAATACACAGCAGATTTTGTACTCTGGGCACAGCCAATTTATTCACATAGGGGAAGCATTTGATCAGCCTCACTGAACAGAGATTTCTTAGATGAATGTGGCTGCTCGGTTTCTTACTAAATTAGGAGAAGCAGAGCAAGTATGAGCAGAGATGGGGTGCTGAGAAGGTACAGGGATTATCACGCAGGAACTCTGCCCTGTGTACTATAAGGTCTAAGCAGGTGAGAAATAACATTCATGTCTCGTCAGTTTTAATTTCTGAACACAGCTTACAATCTCCAGTTCAACCACATGTTGACCTCCAATTAAACCATACCATGTAAGGCCCTCATGGCACGAATACAGAGAAATCACATTCTCCACAGTGCTGTCAGGAGCAGAACAGTATGGTAATTTTGCATTCGGTTTTGTTTGTCAGCCTGCATTTTAATGTATTTTCTAATATGACCACCTGATCCAGAACCAACCCCACATTGTTCTCCCTGATAAGTCTGGGGAATAAATTCCTCTGAGGCATCTTTGCAAAGGGACTTATCTCTTTAAGTTTGCTGAGTTTCTGAGTGGGTGGAATAGGTTACGCTTTGCATTTCAAGAAAAAGAATGAAATGCCACCAAGAACACAGAATTTAAATACTGGCATCATCAGAACTCAGTGTGTGCTCTTTAAAGAAAATGTAAGATTTCACCCACACCTGAGATACGTGTTTTTATGACTGTTAGTTGGATCTTCAAGTCATTATTTTAAAATGGCCATCAACACAATGCATATTTACTTAGAAGCTTTGTTTTGTTTTAGCTGGTAAATGACCAGGGTTAGGTGGTGTTAGCTCTGTACATGAGAACAAAAAGGACTTCTTAAAATTTTCCAATTTCTTATCTCCTGTGACAGTATTATAACTATGTAGTCTAAGGATTAACTTAATCTTTCTGCAGACTCTGTAGAAAGATAGGCTTGGTTCAAATCCAGACTCCTCCTCTCAGGCGGACTACTTCATCCCTTCATGTCTCCATGTTCACATGTTTGAAATGGTGTGACAACAACCTCCGAGGATGGATGTGAGAATTAAATAAGTCATCTTACATGCTTAGCACTGTGCTTTGGAGAAAAAGTGCACATAAATGTCCATTTTTATTATGATTAAGGTTCATAAGGTTCAGATTAATATGATTGAGTGCCTGAGAACTATCAGCAAACGGCAGCTTCTGTTTTAGATAACCTTACCTCTAAAGTAGCACATTATCTTTTCATATCATCACTAAAGAAAATTTTACTACTGGAGCTCTTCAGCCCTCTCTTTAGTTTAAGGACTTATCTTCCTTTATTGTCTCTTTTTCCATGCTCAGCTCCTTTTAACCAGAGGTTACTGCCTCCGCTGTAGGATCTATGACCTTGTTACTCTTTTAGCCCCTAACACTTGTAATTTTGTTACTATTTATTTTTTTACTTTAATGTCCTCCTTTTCCAACAAGATTGAAGGCTCTGAGAACAGGGAGCAGATCTGCACACACCACTCCTCACCTAATGAATTTTTCCTTAGGATATAAAGGAATAGGAACCAGCTCTTAGAAAAATAAGTCTGTTGCTGCAAGTACTTTCCTAATCCTAAAGAGAAATTGAAAATCTTGCATATCTTCCACACATTCAGGCCCGCTTCAGTATTTGTCAAGGCCTCAGCCATCCTCAAGAGATTGTCAAGACAAAAGACTACAGAGGTGAGATGAATAGAAGATTAGGAAGACGTATTTCAGCAATTCACAACTGTACTTTAAGCCTCTTCACAAAAGTCTCTCCCTGCACACGGGAGAATAGTTTCAAAATATTAATTTAGGAATTCCAGGCAAAGACACTATAGCTGACACATTAAGTTCTATCATCCATCTATCTATCTATTCATCTATCTATCTAATCTACCTACCCACCCACCCACTTTCCTATGTCTATCAAATAGTCAATGCCTCCTTGTGACGTTTGTGCAAGAATACAGTAAATATGAAGTCATATTCTTTTTTTGCACGATTATGATCATAATGAGAAAGCCAGTTGGCCATAAATATAACTAGGGCTCCGATTAATGCAGCCTAAGTTGCTGCTCTCAGCAGTTGACACATAGCCTTCTGCACCTATGAATGACTCTGCTGAATCTCGCTTTCATTACTGTGCTGCTTGCACAATCACTGGGAAACAGCCACAGCTTCGTGGGTACGGACTGAATGCCAGGGGTGAGGATTGCATTTCCAGTGTGTTTGCCACTGTTTTTTTTTTTTTAATGATTTTTCAAATGAATATAGTCCCTGTCCTTCTGTTCTTTAGAATGTATATGTTGGGCTTCAATGATTTCAAAGCTAATGGTAAAATATGCACTATTCAGCACCGCTCTGTCAAGATTTGAATCATTATTTGTCCTCTTTCTCTGGACAGACTGTAGGGTTAAATGGCTGGGGTTTTTGAAACAAAAGATTTATACTCCATTTTCTTTGTACTATCCATCCACGCCTCCTGTAATAGGAGCCGGTTGAAAGCTCTGCGTCTGGGTTGTCATTTCTCTTGCACAGTATATATTAGAGTCCAAACGACCTCTACACCATCAAGGTTCTACAAACCTTAAATTTAAGCTACCTTCTCCACCAAAGTACCTAAAACAATAACTTTTTTATGTTGCAACAAACATTACATTTAATGAGTACAGTGCACATGTAATGATACAGTGAATCAGTGTGAAGCCTCAAATAATGATTTCTGTTGGCACTATAAAAGGAATGTAATTTTTCTTGTTGAAATACCATTTTTCAGTTACTGCATGAGTGATGTGGTAATTATCCCCTACACCTGGGATTTAAATCCAATCCTACAAGCCCATTTTCTGTTTGCAAGCTGTCAGGCTGATGCATAGGCTTTGTTCTTATCTGGCAGTAGGCAAGGAATCGGTAATTCAGAAACAACAAAGCCACTGATGGGTCATCATGTAATCTGCACTGAAAATTGCAATCTGTAATGAGATTGGAAACACAGATGAGGTGACTAAAATTGATTACCTACTATATCTGAAAATTTCAATTTTATTGCACAAATATGATCAAACTAGTCCATAAGTTTGGGGATTAGTTGAGAAAGAATAAAGATTACTTTTAAATTAGGTGAATGCAGATAAGTTATTTAAATGTAAATTATTTGCTTTATAGCAATATGGTTGGTCTTCAGGGTGATTCATATGGCTACATATTTTAAGCTCCCCGATGGCATCATTTCTGCCTGGGAGTTCCAATTAGAGATGACATATACACTTTCAGCTCTTAAAAGTAGTACAGCAAAGCAGACCATGAATGAAACACACACCAATCCCCAAGCTATAAAAATTCACCTTTCATATGCTTATTATGGGAAAAATAAGATCTACAAGTCCTGGGAGCTTTAAAAAACAAGTAGCAGACTGTGCGCAGAGTATTTGAAAACATCTTCCACTACCCCTAGCCCCCAATGCACACAAACTGTTTTCCAAAAGGTCAGACTTTGTGGATTTAGCTCAGGAGTCAAGATGACAGGTTCAATCCCTTGCTTCCAACAGGAGCCATGGACTTTATATAATCTTAGAACCACAAGAGATATTGGTGATATTCTGGGCCAACTTTCCAGCTACTATAAAGATCTCTTCATTTCTTGTCAGTAACATGATAATAATTTCTATCTCTGGAAATCTGGCAGATCTCAATGTTCTTGAAACAAATGGTATATCTAATAAAGAATCTTTATTATGACACATTTTCTGAAATGAATTACAATATGCTCACATAATGCCATCAAAATATTTCACCTCTTTGTCTAGCTCCTAGAAAGAATCCATGGGGGGAATGGGGAGAAAGAGACTTAAAAGATTAATTTCTAGTGGAGAGAACATCCTCTAGGAAAAATACATGCCATCAAAGCTCAACTTTGTCTTTCTGGGTGTCAAGTCAAAAAAGTGTTTCCTGTAGGCTGTAGCTGATGTTGCAGCTGCAAAAGTTTCTTCCACTGTTGAAAGTCATTAGCAATAGATTATGAAACAAGGGTTCCTTTCTGATTATTGCATTCATGAAATTATAACTCACATAAGACAGCTGAGGAGCTGGAAGGTCACATTAGTGAAGTGCTGGTCACATGCACTAAATTACTCTTCAGCGTGAATTTCATATTTGAATCTTTTCAGAGCCTCACTAGTCTCCTGTCCAGTGTACACTATTCTTAGCCCTATTTCCATAACCTGACCCTCTTCTGAAGGAAAATTCCTAGGAAAAATGTGGTTTTATTATTACTTGTTTTGGTTTGGTTTTGCTTTGATCTTACATCCCAACTTTTCTGCTCAGTTCCTCTGAAACCCAGAGAGAGCCCAGAGGCAGCTGATACAATAAAAATACATTGACATTGATCTACAAATCCCAAAATAATGACCAAAGCTCTAGTGACTCAAATTAACATTTGCTGGACTTTATGTTTCGTTATTTTTTTTTTAACCATGCTGTACACTCTTCTAATAAAAGAGAAAGAAAAGAATGGAAGGAGTTGCTTATTTATAGACTATGGAAAGGTTTACATTTCAAGTACCATCTTCACGGAACTGCTTTTTCTATTCTTGCTCTTCTTTCAAAATTTAAACTCCTTCTGCAGTGAACTCACTTCCTTTTTTATATTCATTCTTCTCTTCTGAAAATCTTGATATTGTTTTACATGTAGAAGAGTAATATGCTCATTTCAAGCATCCATATCTCACATTTGAAGCACATAAGCAAAAAAGATGCCAGCTGTCCTGGCACCCATGCAAATTTGGCTCCTAGCCCCTCTTTTCCATTGAAACTGCTTTCTTAATGAACCCTAGGGGAAGCCACTGTAGTCAGTCTCTAACCTGGAGGGTTGCAGGGTCTCTCTGTTTCCCATCATGCATCTCTAAAATGCATTCTCCGCAAAACTGTTAGTTATCCTTTTAAAACACAAACTTTACACCATTCTTCTGTTTAAATCCCTCCAGTAGCTTCATATCACGCTGAAAATAAATCCAAACATCTTATACTGGCCTACAGTTTTATGGACTCTGCCAACCTCATTTTATATAATTGTCAGCCTTGCTCACTGTGCTATTGCCAGACTTGGCATCTTTGAACTTTACCAGTTTGTTCTTGGAATAGGACTTTTGCTGTAGCTTATCTGCTTTTTGTTCCTGGTTCCTTCTGGTCAGTCAGATCGCAGCCAAGTTATCCCTTCCTCAGAGAGGCCTTCCTTGACCCTGCCTCCCCTCCAATCCAATCCAAACTATCCACTACTCACTTTATATTCAAACACTCTCTCCAAATTCCTAATCGCGTCTAACATTTCTGGTATTTATATTTTCTTCTCCAACTCAATGTGAGTTGTATGAGAGCTGGGACCTAGCTTTTCTTACCTCTAAGACTCAAGCCTTGAAATTGCATAACACATGGTACACACTTAATAAGGATGGTAGAATAAATACCAACCTTTATCTCCTCATTTTATCTAATTATTTTTCCTTACAATTTTTTCAATAATTGTTTCCCATATGCAGAACTGATGCC
Organism: Cacajao melanocephalus; assembly: GCA_963573385.1. Classification (NCBI taxonomy): domain Eukaryota; kingdom Metazoa; phylum Chordata; class Mammalia; order Primates; family Pitheciidae; genus Cacajao; species Cacajao melanocephalus. The sequence goes on from CAUYLG010018886.1 coordinate 74,545, forward strand.
GTTGACATTTCCCTTCTTGAAATTCTCTTGGCCTTTCAATTCTATGTTATACTTACTGGGTTTTCTTTCTACCTTTTCATTTCCTTCTCTAGTCCTGTAATTAAAAGGCGGGGTTTCTTCAAGATACTTAAATGGCCTTTTTTTCTTTCTCACTGTCTTTCTTGGATATTTTCAACACTTTTATGGCTCCAATGATTATGTCAAAGAAAAACTGCACTGGACAAATTAAACAGGCTTTATTTAAGATGATTATAATAGAGATTGAACTCAACACCACTAAGACAAAAGGCAAGAGAGTTTTAAGCCCTGGGATGAGCTACTGGAAGATGTGAAGAGGGAGAAGGGTCAATGTGATTAGGCCATTAATGTTGGCTAATTGGCATTTATTAAAGTTAGGCTCCTACTCTCCCATGGAGATTGAGAGATAAAGTCTCTGTCTTTCTTGATGATTACATTTCAAAGGAATGGCTCCCAAATCCTTGAAAAAGCCATTTTTCAGGTGTAAATCTGGTGAGAGAGAAGAGAAGAGTTACATCTCAAAGAGGCAGAAGGAGAATTTACAATTGCATTTTCTAAAGTAAATACTCTAAAAAGGGGCGGGGGGGGGGGTGCAGGGGTTGGAGGGAGGGTAGAAGTCAGATTATTTAGACCAGAATAAACCTGTCTAAAATTTAGTCAAGCTGAAGGGGACATTAGATCATTTTAAATGCAATTACCAGGTTATCTTCCAAATTAGTATCTTCAGACCTAACGTCTTTGTCTCTTGTACATCCTGCATTTTCAGTTGCCTGTTGAACACTTAAGTTGTTTGTAAAAATTGAATACCCAGCTAATCATGTTTTTTTTTTTAAAAAAAGAAAGGGCAAGATTTGTTTTTTTTGGAAATGATTCTTATATTCACTATCTGCTCTGCATTTTTATTGTCACTGCTTTAATACCTGCATGCTATTTTAACCACTTTCTCCAGCTTCATTTCTTCCTATTCAAAATAGACCTTTGGTAATTTTTCCCAAATACTACTTTGAGCACACTCCCTGCCCTACAAGACCTTCAACAATTCTTCATTGTCCGTATGATCATAAAAGTTCCTTGCCATTCTAGAACTGAAAATAATTCTTTAATGTGCAAGTTAACAAGACTTTATAATTTTGTAGAAGACCCTACTAGTTTTAACCACTTAAGGTGCCTGCAAAACTCTTAAAGTTGACATAACTAAGAAAAAATAGTAATAGGAAAAGAATGTGGCCCAGCCCTATCTGAATAGTGGAGTTACAATGGCTTAATAAGTGATGTTAACAAAGATTTTTGAGAGAGAAATGGAGAATCTCCAAAGTCTCTATTAGATCAGGTCTTAGTACTTTGTTTTCCCCAGTTCATTTTGGGCTTACTTTTCTTCTTATGTTTCCTCAATCCTTACATCAAAAACAACTACTACTGGTTTCTTTCAGTTTTATATTTTTGGTAGCACTGGGAGTCCGTCTGGCAAAATGACTCCTAGAAACTTAAAGAAGAGAGTAGGAAAGCCAGTTACTTCTGCTCCAGTCAAGGGAAAATTCTAGCATTCCTAACGTTCCTTGTTGCATCAATTGGCATCACAGGTAGTCAAGGGAGAAAACATGTAATTCAGAGGGGAATATATTCTTGTTCCTTTGCTAAGCTACCTTCTCAGTTTTTTTTGTATTATAACCAGGGCATTCTCTTTGTATCAAATACTACTTTAGGGTAAAAAACAAGATCAATATGCCAATCCAGGCACTCAGGACACAGAAGCCAACTTCTGTATGTGTTTACATATCTGGGCTAAACATTCAAACTAGGCCTTACTATTGGTTGGTGTGGAACTAGCTAGTTCCATTCAAGGAAGCAAAGTTCACTAGACTCGGAAAGATTCTCAGTTCTTTTTCTATAGAGAAGTTATCTGTTCTTAAGTAGTGATATTTTATTTAGCTTTTTTATCTATGTAGTCAACTGTTATCTCTAAACCATTCCACATTCATTAAGCAATGATGTATATTTAAATATAATATTAAGCTTGTTTATAGTGTTAAGCATACTTAAATGTAATAGTTTGTCAAGTTTCTACACTTTTGCTCAGAGTTTTATGTAAAATTTCCTTCTCACATTTTTCTACCTATTCAAAATCGATTCTTTAACTACAAGAGATAAATTATATAGGAGAACAAGTCTGATGATTATAACATGCATTTCTACAATTTTAGTATTTCAAATAGAATGTGCATTTTTAAATACTAAAATATATAGTAATACGTCACCAAAAATATCAGGACATTTTTTCTTTAGAATTGTATTAGTTTGGGTAATGCTAGTTACTTCAACAATTAAAGCCTGAGTCTTCGTGACCTAACCAAATAGAAGCTTACTTTTTAATCAAGTAAAACTCATTTGAAAGTAGGGGCATCTTTTCAGGTCTATCTGGGCATTGATATTCAGCCTGCTGATTCGAAGAGAAGGGAGAAAGCACACTCATTTCTTAAAATTTCTCACCTGGAATTGGCACAAAGCAGTGAGAACTAGTCACATGGTCCCATCTAGTTTAAGGGAATCTAGGGGCTGCTTCCAAGCAACAATTCTCCCCCATGAAATAGGATCACAAATCTTTGGTACTCAGCTTTCTATTTCTGCCACAAACACTCTTATTTACGTGTTTAAATAAAATGTGAAAACTCACTTATTTGCATCTTAAAGTCAAAATCAATTACTCATTAGAAATATGGTAAAACACAGTCCTTTACATAGATTAAAAGCTTAGAGAGATATGTTCTTGTATGTTTGTATTACAAGAAGCTTCTATTGGAAGAATAATTCTTTCTTGAATTTGAAGGCTTTCAAAATAAGTATGGAAATCAATATAGGCAATTCTGCAACAGAATTTCCATCTACTGAAACTAAATCTAAAGAAAATGAAAAAAACTGGATTTTTTTATAAAATGTATATTTCACTGAGTTTAAAATGTTTTTCAAAAAATATCTCATGCAAGTTATAAAATGAGAGAGCGGATTATTTAAAATTGGATTCAAGAGAAAATGCTTAGAGCTAGAGCAGGGGTTGTAGATCTATGACCAGCAGGACAATTCTGGCCCCTTGGCCATATTGTAAGTAAGGTTGTATTAGAACAAAGCCACACCCAGTTGCTTACACGTTGCCTATGGCTGCCTTTGCCTTTTGCATTGCAATTATCATTACAGTTATAGCAGAATTAAGTAGTGTGCCCTGCAAATCTGAAAACATACTATCTAGCCTTTTACAGAAAAATTTTGCCAAAGCCTGAACTACAGTAGTAACTGTCTTCTCATTCTATCAACTCTTGTAAAAGTTGATTTCTTTCCAGTGTAAAGTAAGAAGGAAGTTTAGCCACAGCTAGAAGAATCTACACGAAATATTCTCATAACTGAATAATGACATTTTAACCCACTTTTATTTTAATCTCATACTTCAAAAAAGATAAATATTGTTTTCTACTTGAATGACTCATTAAATTTCCTTTATTTAGTACTTATGCTGTTATCTTAGGAATGTGTTATTTTATCTCTAAATAATTTATACTAGAAAGGCAACCTATTTTAATATATAGTGTAAACTGACATTTTCACTTTAAAATCTGTAATGCATTTATTCATTTTATAATATTAAATATTTGGTTCAATAAAATATTTATAAATTCTAGTCAGATTGTTATTCCTAATAAGCTTTGGTACTGTAGCTACTTGAAAATGTCCACTATTTCATCAGAATGGATGTTAGAGTTAAAGAAGGAATTAATCCAGTTACTTTGAAGTTTCCTATCTATACATATACTGAGTTTCTGACAAACACACACACCTCCTTTCAGAACCTTCTGGAAATGATTAATACATGAAAAAGTGGACACTGAATGAAGAGTCACTGAAGTCTGAGACTAGACAGCAGAATAGAGATGTCACTGTGTGCTTTTGTAGGAGGCACATATGAGGAGCACTGATGAGTGGTGGATATTACTCAAAGTGACTGCTAGAAGAAGTGGAAGTTTCTATTTGGATTTTAACTAAATAAATTGGAGAAGTGTTTCAACACTCTCTCTGGGCTTTGGGTTTTTTCAACTACAGAAGAAGGAGCAGACTAGTAGTTTATTATATATAATCTAATAAATTTATATACATTTTTCAAGGCATGCTTTCTTTAAATATATGGGTAGACAGAGGTAGATAGAGAGGAATAGAAAGTGATAGATTAGAGACAGACAGAGACGGGTGTATGTGTGTGTAGAGAGAAAGGGAGACAACAAGAGATTAGAGATGGAAATAAGGATAGGTAGATGGATAGGTACATAGGGAGATAGGTTTGTGTATGTGTATATATATATGTATATGTGTGTTTTTATATATATATGTATATACACACACACACACACATACACACATATATATGGGGGAAGAAGGAGGGGAAAGAGAAAAGACCAGACAGAGACAGCGAGGGGTGTGTGGGTGTAGAGAGAGAGAAAGGAAGAGAATGAGACAGATTAGAGATAGAAATAAGGATAGGTAGATGGATAGATAAGTAGACATAGGGAGATGTGTGTGTGTGTGAATATATAGAAAGACAGAGGGAGAGGAGAAGAGAGAGGTTGAGAGAGACAGAGGCCTTTGTAACAGACATCTGAGAAAGGTCACTCAGTACTAAATTAGTCAAAATTGACTGCTGGGAGGAGTGGAAAGAGAACTAGAAAAAAATAGCAGGACTTTTAAACAAAGTTCTGATTCCAATTTTATGTTTACATATAGAGTTAAATACACATAGAGATCGAGATAGACATGGGGGAGAGCAAGGCCAAGAGTGACAGAGTCATGGAACTCCCCTTTTGTTTCTACACAAAGTTTAAAATGTAATGGAAACATAAATCCAACTATTGAGTGGAGGATGGAGGGCCAGATACCCATTCTCAGGTCTGCCCAATTTTTCTGTTTTCTTTATTGCTCATTTTAGGACTTCTAATGGAAAGCATTTAAAAACTGCTTTTAAAACTAGCATTTAAACTTTCTTTTTTACATTGTTTAAAATCCCTTTTTTGCTATCGAAACATTTCCTGACCATTTTTTTTTTTTTTTTTAACTCATTTTCATTTCGTACCTCTACCCCTGGTTCCTGAAGCACTTCTTTGAATGTGTCTATCCTCAGCATTTTGAAGCATCATCTATGGTTATATTAACCTCTTGAGTTTTTATTTAATTTTAAATTTATTTGGTCTGTTCTTATCAGTAGATTTTAAGGTTCTCTTTCTTCCCTGCCCCCAACCCAACACTTTGCAGGGTGCCTTACCCGCTGATATGTACAGAGATTGGAAGTATATTACAGCTTGATCCACCGCTGTGCACTAGATCTCTAACTTGGTGTTTAGCCTGTTTGAGTACAGAAAGTAGTTTATTTCCAAACGCTTAAGTGCTGCAAAATATAAAATCCTGGTAACCCTGCAGGATTTCACTTTCCATACTACATTTTACTTTAGTTATAGCAGTGGAGTTGGCTAATCCAATTGTTTAATGCCATGACACCTTATAACACCTCTTGCCCAGTTCTTTTTTGGAGGGAGAGGGGTAGTTGTCAGGCTCATGAGAACCCTCAACAGTATCTACTGTAGTCAGGTAACTCAAATTCTTGTACCTGGAGACTGCAAAGAGCTCTGGTAATTATCACTTACCTCTGAAAAGTAAATGACCCAAAACAGAATTCTAATTTTTGAAATAAAAATTTTGCATTTCAGTGGAAATGTACTCCTAGCTGATAGTTCAACTAGGATTCCCTGTAGCTCAAAATGTTTCCTATTTGGGTATTTGAAAGAGATTAAATATAATAGCTACTTAATATTTGGAAACAGAAACCAAAAAAAAAAAGTGTGTGTGTGTGTGTGTGTTTCAAATATCAATCATGTTCATGCCAAGGAGGATAGGTGAACTTCAATCTTGAGGTGAATCAGCTAAGTTACATAGATACTAGAACACGGTGAAAGGTTTACTAACCAGTCCTGAGTCTTATTTGACATTACTGTCAGGCAAAAAATAAAGAAGAGTGTATTTTAGTACTTGAAATCCCTATGGTGACTAAATTGTTGATCTGTAGTCATTTTTCAAAAGTCATAAAAATCACTTGAAGTGTAAAAAAAAGTTCTGTTTTTATAGTCTGGAAATCTTTGTAGGACTCTAGAAGCTAAAATAAACTGTTATCTTCATTTGAAGTCGTTCCCAATACTTATTCAAAAGTGCAAGTGCTCTGCATTTTTATTTCAGTGGTGAAGATAGATGATCCATCCACACATAGTTGTCCCTTAGTATAATGGCCTTTATTTATGAGTGTCTGTGGAGAGAGCTATAGTCATTGGCCAGAGAATGGGATAAAACTACTAAGCCCTTATGATGATAAAATGAACCTTGGCTACATTAAAAGATTAAAATCTTACAATAACGGACTTCTATTTCTGGCTATGATGGATTAGTTTGTACAGACCAGCCTTTCCTCATCTAAGAATTATATAGGCTGGATAGAACAAAGAGGAATCTATTTGAATACACTGGAAGCAAAATGCAAAGTCAGCAAGGACTAGAGAGTCCAAAATCTCAAGGAAATCCTGAAAAGAAGAGAGTAACAGAGAGGGGAGCCTAATGTTCAGTTCTGTTTTTTCCCTTCCAGTGGTTTACTCATTTGTAATGGTGGCTGAACAGCTGAAAAGCTTCTAGACCTTTGTTCAGTGTCCTAGATCTTGAGAGACAAAACTTGGAGTTGGGCACTGTCAAAGCGGGATGATTGGGCTTTTAGCTGGGATTCATAGAGGATACCTGTTATGAGATTGAAAGTAGGAGAGCCACAGAGCATCTGTGAGTCAGAGCAAATCAGAAAATGTATCAGCTTTTATAACTCTGACACCCGCTTTCATCAGCTCAATCATAGATTGAGTTAATCTGTTTTATCCCTGGCTTAAAGACTTGTCAAAAACAAAAACAAAGCAAAAGGATAAATCTTTGGTAGGGAACAAAATCCTTCAGACTCTCAAAATATCTCTACAAATTTTCACATGCAGTAATTATCATTTAGTCAAAAGTTACCATACATACCAAGAGACATTGCAAATGACAAAAACATAAGAATAAAAGCAACAGTAAAAAGAGATTTACAGGACATCCATATTTTGCAGTTACTAAATGCAGACTTTTAAATAAACATAATAAACACGTCTAAGAATATAGATGACAAGATGGGGAATCTATTAAAAAAATCAAATGAAGATTATGTAATTGAAAATTACAATACTGTAATTAAAATGCAACATATGGATGTAATACAAGATTCAACAAATCTATCTTTGCCATTTTTTCTATCTTCTACCTCTAAAATATATCTTACAGAACGGGGACTTTGTCTATTTTTCCTTGCTATTTCTGCAACATTGAAAATAATACATGATAAAAAATAGATACTTAACAAATATTTGTTAAATGAATGAATTAATGATGGCTTGTGAAGAGACAAAGTGGTATGTCCTTTTAGGCTAGAGTTACAAGCAAGGAGATGAAATAAAACAAGACAGGGCAGAAATATTTGTTGGCACAAGGGCAGCAGAAAATGAAGATAGGAAAGATCTACAGAATTAAAGACCAAGTCTCCACTCAACGTGTTCTATTTGCCATCTACTACTTCTCTCAGCTGCTTCCACTTTAATGAGAGTTCCAGTTGAATACAAGGAGAAATGTTGAAAGCCACCTGTGGTTATGCACCTGCTGCACAATTATGGGCTGCCCAGCAGAAAGATTGAGTTACTGAGTTGGTTCACATCTCAACAGGAGCCTGATAGAACCAGTAAGTGCTATAATAGGACTTTCCTCATTCTTCTCTGAACCTCTCCTCTTGGGGAGCAGTTGCAGGACAATCCTAAGTCTTAGGCTCCTCCACAGCTTTGCTCTTCATGGGAGAGGTTTTGCATTAACCATTTTCTTTCCCAAGGATAGGAAAGTAAATGCTTCCCTTAAATACTGTGTGTGAAAATTTGTAGAGATATTTTGAGAGTCTGAGGATTTTGTTCTGTATTGCTACTTAGGTAGCAGGCTGTGAAATTTTGAAATATTTGTGCTTTTAAAATTAAATGATATTTAAAAGGAGACAGAGAAAAAAATAAAGGTAGGAAACTCAGGGGAATTAAGTAGCCCAGGCAGTTTATAGGTGACAGTTATAACTTCAGAATTTTCCATTGCCATCCTTTAAAATCTTCAAATTAACAGAGGGAAAGAAAAAAGTACTTGAGGTACAATGTGGTTAGACCATAAGGAAACACTGAAAGCTAAAAAATAAAAGGCTAAAGTTAAATGTCTACAAAATGCTTTTCTTAATCTATGCAACACAGACTTTTTTCTTTGAGGAATTTCTTCACTGAAGCGCAGAGATTATTCTTAGTTAGACTTACCAAGTTAGTCTGCTGTTTGATTTCCTTGCTTTGATCATCAAATTTGATGGCCAGTGCCAGCCATCTATTCTAGACATTAGCTATGTCAAAACAAGAAAATACAAAAGGGCATAGTTGAATAAGAAATCCAGGTCCCACGGAAGGAGAGAAGTTGGAAGCTCCGGCCAGGAAGCCATTCCTAGAGGAGTCAAGAATTCCAGGAATTAAATACATGAGGCAGACTCCCAAGGGCAGCTTTGGGTGAAGGTTAACTAGGGCAAAAACTAACCAAAGGCAGAAGCTCAGGTTACACAGAGGAGTCTAGAACATTCTCCTTAATTTATTAACTCTAATACTCTTTATGAAGGCCTACGAATGACCTCTGCAAACTCCACTCAAAGAAGCAACCAACTCTTCCACCTTTTATGGTCCAAAAGTACTATTGGGAAGTTGGATTCTTTCTCACTTCGTCCAATTCCCAACAGCCATATAGAGCAATTAAGAGAATACTAGTTGGTGTCTGAAAATATTAATGCTTTCCAGATTTGAGTAATTATTTTTGCTTAACTTATCTGTGTAAAATTACATAGTTCAAGAATGAGTAGTGTTATCTTAATTACAGAAAAGACAGTTCCCTTCATTGAGATCTGACAAGGAGAGGTGGAGGTTAGTGTTAGTAGCTTGACAGATTATAGACAACTGTCAAAACTAGGTAAAAGAACATATACATACAATACACGCATACAAATACATACACAAACAGTGAAACATATCTGATTCTACCAGATTCCATTATCCGTTTATTTGATTTTTTAGAAAACAGCACCTTGCAATCCAATAACACACTAGGAAACTAGGTAAAGCAGCTGTTTTTTGTCACTCAGTGTGTCAGGGTATAATTTTACCTATCATTATTTCAGCTGAAGGTGGCATTTAGCAGTTCATTAGTGATTAATAGCGCCCTCCATTGCTCAGAGACAATCTTAGATATTTAAGGAAAGCATTTAGTTTAGATTGACAGTTTTTCTATTCTTACCATATCTCTAAAACAGACAAACTAAGAAATATATATTTCAAGTCAATTTGCCACCAAACTGTAAGCAGGAATGACAATAAGACATAGGTCTCTCTCAGCAAGCTTCATTTCCCTATCAACAGAGAGCAATGCTTGCAAGGGCTGAGTAGAAGACTCTTACCATTTTTCAGCACCATCACTCTCTTTTTATGTTTTGCTCGTAATGGTGACTGTCTGGCTAGATGCATTTGTTCCAATGCTTTCACTTGCTTGTTGTCATTCACGTGCTAAACAAGGAGAATGAATATGTATAATTCTTTCAAGAGTGCATTAGAATGACCCATCTTATGTTATAAAATATGCCCATCCCACCAGACCCTGATTATTTTGTGAAGTTAGCATTCAAGTTATACTGGTTGGCTTTTGATAACTTTTGCCAACTTCCTCTGAGCATATATGATTAATCAGTACAATAAAATGGGATGCTCTAAAATGCAGGATTGATGCATGGGTAAGGATTTTAAAACTTTCATTCCTTTATCAGTCATTCAAGACAGTTTTAGTGGCTTGTTACAGGAAAGTATTTTAGGACATCTTCCACCATTTGATCACCTTGCTCATATTGTGTAACCCCTCACACAACGGGGGGAAATGGATCTATTGATATTGATAAAGATTCTCCCTTCTAGATGAGGAGGTAGTGTTTTCTTCTTTGGAATATTGTCAAGTGACTTTTCCTAAGTAATAGAGAAAGAAACCAATAGTAGCTGGGAAATCTTAGGCCTAGTTTAAAAGGCCTTTTGAAAATCGAGTCTGGATTGAAATTGGAGAAGTTTCTTTTCCATACCCCTGCATTAGGCTACTGGGAAAAACACATGGAAAATTTGCAAGTCTGACTGTTTTTATTCGTTTACTCATTTAACAAATTCTTAATAAGCCCTATGTGCCAAGGATGGTGATAAAAATGATAATACAAAGTTAGGAGAAAAAGCCCTCTCCTTAAGATATTTGTAATGTAACTGCCTGATGGGTTCGTCCAGCCCACTGCATAGACAAAACCAGTTCACTGAGACCATGGCATTGCAGTCAAGAGAGTTTAATCGACACAAGGCTGCTTATGCCTTGTGGGAAACAGTTATTACTCAAATCAATCTCCATGAAAACTTGGAGTCTAGTGTTTTTCAAGGAAAGTTTGGCAGGCCAGGGAGTCTGCTACTGGATGGGGCCACAGAACCTGCTGGCGGATACAGGTGAAACCATTGGTTGCCCACCTATTCATACATCAAAAATGCAAAAACCTGAAAAGACATCTCAAAGGCCAATCTTACATCCTACAATGGTGATGTTATCTGCAGGAGTAATTGGAAAAGTTGCAAATCTTGGGACCTCTGAAATAATATCTGGTGATCTTTTATGTCTGAATATTAGCAGAATTCAGACTTCTCTCATCCTCCTAACCTGATGGTCTTTTATTAACTATACAAAGCCAGTTTAGTTTATGGGAAGAGCTATTATCATTTAAACTATAAACTAAATGTCTTCCAAAGTTAGCTTGACCCAGGCCCAGGAATTATTAAGGGCAGTGTGGAGGTTAAAGGCAAGATGGGGGTTGGTTAGATCAGATATCTTTCACCGTCATAATTTTCTCACTGTTATAATTCTTGCAAAGGCAGTTTCAATAGCTTTGCCATGGAGAAAATAGATGAATGTATAGAAAATCTGCATGCAGTATTAAAGCATTCAGGTTAAACACAGTCTCTTAGAAAAGTGTTCATGGAAATCTAATTATTCAAACCTTAAAACTCTACCTTTAGTAAACACCTTAGAAAATATCACGGCTTGGTATTGATGATCCCAAGCCACAAAGTGGCAAATGCAGACCAGCTTATGTAGAAAGAAACAAAATGTGCATATTACAGAGATGAGGATTCAGAGTGTGCAATTATTTTCTTAGTCTCATTGATTAAAGGTTATTGTCTTTTTTTTTTTTTTTTTTACTGTGAAGAATTTGGAGTTTTGTGTAAGGATACACTGTCTTCCAAATTTGATTTTCTATAAATATATCTGTTGAAGTCTATACACACTTTAAAAATGGCTGAACTATCCATCTTAGAACATGATTTTTGTCATATTTACACAATGTCAAGTTAGAGCATGATGTAGCTATCATTATGTGTACATACTTGGACTGACTGAAGAACTCTGACCAATAGGATCAAGATTCTGATTTCCAGAGGGTACTTTTTGCAGAATTTCACCTCACCTGGGAAGACTGAGTATTGCCATGACGGGGATATAACCACTCTGGGTTTTCTTTTCTAATGAGGCCTCCCTGGAAGGGAAGAAGAGAAAGAGGATTCACAGGAGCACAAGCAAAGACAGACGTGGATTCATAAGTTGCTGGGGGTTTCAAGATGATTTAATCATATTTTACTATTTCTCAGCAGAAGTAGCAATATTGATTCACCAAAACATTTATATGTCTCTACCAAGATATTTTTGGGCTCATTTTCATTTCTACTGTTGGCGATATCAAGGGGTGATTGAGTTGGAGGAATTTCTAGTTCCAGATAATTTTCATTTCCAAAATCATATATCTATCATATACATTTCCTAACCAGAGCCAAGAATGAGGAATGGCTAGAATCAATATGGCATGGGAGATGTAAAACATGTCTACCGTGTGTTTGCCTCCTCAAGCCCCAATGCATTTTATAGGATAAAATGGACATAGAAGGCAGCCCACAGAGAGAATGCAAGTCATCAATAGACAACCTTTGTGAACAATGCAGAACCTAGAGGAAAACGTCCCCTTTGTCCTCTGAAGGTTTACTGAAAATCAAAACTGACAGAAGACAGATTAATAGGAGAAAAGTCATACAGATTTGTTAATGTGCATAGGAGGGTGCTAGGGAGAAATTACAGAGTAATCACCCCTCACCCAGTGGGGTATAGATGCTCATATGTGAAACCGCTTTGCAAAATTATGACAGTAAGAGATATCTTGCTACTAGCCTGACAGGGTGGTTGTAAGCCAAGCTAACTTTGGGAGAAATTTAGTTTACAGTTTAAATTAGAATAGTTCTTCCCCAAAACTAGACTGTTCTTATAAAACTAATAAAAAGGCCACTGAGTTAGGAGGATGAGAGCCTCTCGAATTCTAAATAATTACCAGCCATTATTCTGCAGTTCATAAGATTTGCAACTTCCCCAGTTACTTGTGCAGACAACACCACTACCGTAGAACCCAACATTGAGATATGTTTTCAGGTGTTTTTCATTTCTGACAAGGGATAGCCCCGTCTGGGCCCTCTAACCAGTCCTGTGGCCCCTGCTTAGAAACTGACTCAGCATAAGAGGACAGCTTCATTCCCCTATTATTTCATCTCCAACTCAACCAGTCAGCATGCCTCTTACCCTCGCCCCTTGCCCACCAAACTGTCTTTGAAAAATCCCTAACCTCCAAGCCCTCAAGGAGGTCGTTTTGAGTAATGACTCTCTATCCCATGTGGTGTGGCTGGCCTCGTGTCAATTAAACTATTGCATGCAATGACTTGGTGAGTTGATTTTGTTTGTGCAGCAAGCAGGAAAAAACTAGTAGGTGGTTACATAGAGCCTTCTTCTTGGAGGAAAAGGAGATGTAGAAATGTAGATGATTTTAGAAGTATAGTAAATAATACTTTGGGAAATGGAATGGGCTTAAAGAATATACAGTGGCCTGGGACAAAGTCTGTTGGGCTCGGAGAGCAGACAATGGCTTGTGACAAGTCTGTCCAAGTGTGCTGACAGATTAGTTTTTCTTCCAGTTATACCGGTTTAATTACTGAACACTCGGGAAGGAACCAGAGGTAATGGTTCTTTAGTGGGTCAAGAGTTTAAGCGGATGAGGGAACTTCAGAGAGTGACTTCATCCTGTACTTCTTAAGAGACAGGGTGGCAGGGTGGTGTAGAGGGGAAGTTGGGGAGATCCTGAGGTTTCCTCAGTTCAGCATGTCAAAGTGCCATATTTTGTGTTGTTTTTAAACCCCAATAACAATAATAGCAGTCAATTATTTTTAACACTTCCATATGCCAGTTACTTTTCTGTATGTTTTTGTACAATAGCACTAATCCTTAGTTCATTTAATCTACATTTGCATCCTCAGTAGGTGGAGGAGCCAAGATTTGAGCCAAGGTGGTCTGACTCCCAAGCCATGTTCGGATCCTTGGAGAAAAGATCTCTTTTAAATCTCATCTACTCTTTCTAGCAACACAAAGAGTGGCTCAGAGTGATTGCTCTGATAGATAGTGGCATATGATTTGTTAGTGTCAGCTTTAGCTTTACAGAAGGGGGTGCATTCCAGGTCCTTTCTCAAGGTTCTGAATTTATCATTTGATATTTGAGAGAGGACGAAAATCGGTTGCATTACTGCTGACTCCGGAGACTAAAAGACAGAAAAGGCTCTGTTGATGCTCTGTAAAATGAGTTCAAAAAGGTAAAATTATTTAATTGCAAATTTTATAGGCCAAGAATTCAGAGAGGAGGCCAAGTTTGAAAGTCAAATACCCTATGATGATTATGGAGTAGTTGAAAACCATGGAATAAGGCTACGTGGTAGTTGCACTTTGCCCTCCAAGTACCAGAAGATCTAGATGAGAAGCCCCTTGTTGACAAAGACTCACTCCCTGTCTGCCAACACCCATGTGTATCAACAGGAAATTAATAGCTTATGCACCCCATCATTTCATGAAGAGTCTCAGAATAAGCAGATAATATATGCATAGAGATAGATTTTCGGAAGTACAGTGGTGCTGAATGTTTGATTGCTTGTTTTTACATTTCTTTTTTTACCAAAAAAAATTAATGGAGGTGACTAAAATTGAAACACAGTGTTCAAAACAGAAGCTTAGAGAAGCCACTGATAAGCAAAGTCTGACTTTCTAAAAGCAAATACACAGGGTTCCAGACAGAGTTGAGAAACAAAAGCCTGAGTTGCTCTGGTTAAACAGTTTTTACATTTTGAAAGAAACAACCACAACTGGCAAAATGTTTTTTCTTTCTTCCCCCTTCCCCTTACATCTTCAGGGAAAGACATCTGATACCACCTACCCTTAGCTCTCTGGTATTTTGAGTTCATTTTCCAAATCTATACTCTAAAGCAGCCCAGAATATAGTAGAATAAATGTGTCCAGGGAAGAAATAAGTGCATTGGGGAATTGAATAGAAATGATAAAAATCACTCACACTTCTTTATTGAAATAATTAAATATGAAGTGGAGTGGAGAGTAGCAGATGAATTCTAATAGTAATTGAATTGGCACTTAGGAGTTACCTTATCTGCCTTGCCACAATTCAAAACTCCCCACAGTGTTTTCTCTCGGTCCACATCATATTAATTATGCCTCTCATCCACCATCTTGTTTGTGAGCAAAGTAGTTAGTATGCGTGGAGAGGCATCCAGCTATCCTAATGGGGTTCAGTGAGTAGTTATTCCATCCCTCAAGAAAATGGCATCTGTTTCTCCAGCACACAAGAAGCAGCGAATACACATACCAACTGCCATGGGGATTTCTTTTTCCTGCTTTATGAAAAGAACAAAGGTTTCTGTTTTTCATAACTCAGATACATAGTCCTGCTTTCTCTATCTTGGAGATTGATTCTTGTCACCTCCATCTCCAAAAATATTTGGTTTCCCACAAGTAAGTTTTCTGTTCTATGTGCATCTTTGCAGATCACATGCCATGCAGAATACTTGCTGAAATCCTATGTAAAAGTGGATTTTTGTTAGAAAATTTTTTCTACTATCATATTTTTCAGCACACTTCTCTGTTTCATTTTATAGAAAAGAGATTATTAATGTAGGTTTTCCAGTCAAATTATTTTGCCTCTGATTGCCATGCTCTCTCTCTAGATGGGGGAGGATAATGATAGATGATTTCTGCAGTATACAGGTTCTTTTCAATTTTGATTATATGGACTAGTTTTCTTGTTTTTAGATTAGTCAGTGGGAAGAATGGAGTAGAGAAGTAAAGATTTTGCTAGCTGGAATTCTATTCATCTTGTTCTGCTTGAACATCTCCAGCAAAAAAAAAAAAAAATAGTAATAATAAAAGTAGGGGGATATTAACTAAGTTTAACCTAAGATGAATTAGGTTAAACTAATTAATCCCTTAAGAATAAGAGGGCAAATGGAGACAATAATAGAAAACATCGTGTATGGAGTTGACCTGTAGCCTCACTCACCCCTTTGTCTATGTGTACATAAGTTAATTGTCATCTGAAATTATTCTCGTTCATTGTCAAAGTAACTTATTCCCTGGCCAGCAAAAAATAATGAAGACTTGGGGTTTTGCATCAAGGCACTGACAGCTTCCAATCATACAGTAAGTTCCCTTTGAGGGTGGGGGATATAATATAATTTTAATCATTAAAACTATGGTTCTGAATATTAATTTTTCTCTCCAGCCATCTGACAGGTGGCCCAGTAATAACAGAACACAGCATGGAAAATTTTGGTGTAGGGATGTTTTGGGAGGCATTGCCTCAGAGGCCAGTATAAGAGATCACAGTAGCTGTTAGGGAAAGATAGATATGAACATACTGGTTGATTTCTTTTTCAAGATCAAATTTGCATTCATTTCTCTCCAATTCCTTTACTTTCTAGGTGTCATTTCCTGCCATTGTTTGTTATTTGATTCACAAGTTTTTGTACCTTGTCTATTATCCTTAGGTTTTGCTTAGGATAAGCTAGGCTTCAACCAAGAGAATATTTTCAGGTCCAATTGAGACTCCAAACTTTGATTTCCACATTCTGATACATCAAAACATAAGCCAGGAGTGAGGTTATGTCTACATTCTACTATTGAATAAATCAGAGATTGGAAAGGTATAAGATTGACCAAACCAGGCTTTTTAGAATAAAAATCACTAATTTCAAGATTTTAATTTGTTTGAAACACCTTTGAAATATTTCCTAGTATTTTAGGGTGGTTCTAAATATGAAATAATGTGTTACTTTTGGCACTCTTCTGATGAAAGTCCTGATCTTCCCTAAAGTAAAAATATAATCCTAAATTACCTGATTTGATCACTGGTATTTGTCAAATTAGTCAGTAGTTTGCTAAATCTACATTCTTACTTAGGCTTCATGGGCATGACAGCAATTGTATAGGTTTCAGAGATAACAAAACTGTAAATGTGCAGAATAAAATATTTAACACCAAATGATGTGATTAATGGGACTGCATTGCAAATGGCAGCACAACAGGAAAATCCTTGCATTACCATAAAAAAAAAAATTAAGGATAAAACATTAAGTCCTACAAATGAGAATGAAAAAAAAAAACAAATTTTAGTGCAGGAAAATCAGCTTAGTGAAAATTGAAAATGCATGTAATAAAACTAATTCAGGCAGGATATTAATCTTGTGTAAAAAAGATAAAAGCATGTTAAAGCCTGATTGTAAAATATTAATGTGCTAAACCATCATAAAACTTCACATATGCCCTTTAGTGATAGTATTGTTAATGATGATAAAAACTTATTTGCAAATTCCTCTTTTATGAAGTCAGGGAACAGAAAATCTGAAAATGAAGACTAATGTAGACATCTACTGTGTATAAAATATAGGAAATGGTGAAGGTTAATGAGGTTTAGGGCAACTGGTCTCTTGACATTTAACTGTGTGACCATAATCAAAGACCCTGTGCAGTCTGTGAGTGAGGTAATTCAGGATGATTCGGGTTTGTACCCTAATATTATTGGTGTATTAACTCTTCCTAATTTGCTTTCTGATGGGGCATATGCTCTTGGAATTACACTTATTTGGCTCACTATAAAGGAAACTGCATTTCTAGATTATTTTCTTCTACTGAAGCCCCATTTTAACAAAAGCAAAGAAAAAATTCATCTCAAACCTTACTCTGCTTTTACATCATATGTTACTGGCTCCGAATTTTAGGGACTAGAGTCATGGAAATTCTGTGATAGCTCAGGAGACTGTTTTTGTATAATAGGGGGAGGAAGCATTATACAACAGGAAGAACTGAACTAGGCTGTAGGATCAACTTACCTGCATGCAAATCCTCATTATGTCACTTACTACAGGATGTTGATTCATTCATTTAACCCTTCTGAGTCATCCATACTTAACAGAAAAAACAGGGACAAAAAAAGGGATAATAATCCCTATTTGCATGGTTCTTGTGAGGGGTCTATAATAAAGTATATAAAGCTTCTGTTATATCATCAGTGCTCAAATGTAATAATTATTAAAATGTTTATTGCTGGATTTTTAAAATCTACTCAGAAAGTTCTGCTAGCTGACCTCCCACACAGTATGGGTGTTCCACATGTCTTGATTCATTCACCCATTTCCCTGTAACTAGAAAGTTTTCTCTCTTCACCAGTGTTTATGAAAATCCTATTCACGTGTTAAGATCCTAGTCACATCCCACTTTTTCCAAAAGGCATTTCTAGCTCCTCTATCACAAAATGTACCTTTTGTGTTTCTCCAGTCTCCTGTTAAGGTTATCCTCCTTTCCACTCTAGTCAAATCATGTTTTATTTCTCCCTTAACAGCAGGAGCAATGACTTGTACTTCCTGCACCTTTCTCATAAACTCCTAAAACATTTAGCATGTTACCCAATACATGCTTGAAATTCCTGTATTTGGTTGTATTTTTAGAACACAGAACCAAGGGCAGATACAAATTCTTTGATTATGAAGACAACAGCATAGCCTTTGAAGAATTTTTAAGAGCACACAGCTCAGGTTTTGAATATGACTTCAGGTCCCTCCTATTTTGTAAAATGACACTATATTTGAGGCATACGTTTAACTAGAAATCAGCCAATGACTAGACCCGTTGTCACTGACTTTATAAACCCACCATCAACCTGATGGTGAATATGTATTAAATGAACTTGTCTCAGCTACACTGCTGAATGTATTTGTGGTTCTGTTCTCTTTGGCTCCATTTACCTTTACCACTGTCTTGTGAAGTCATCAGTCCAAGTGACATGGTGAACAAAGGGAAAGAAACTGCTCTCACCAATCTCATGCCTTTTTTGCTTTTCTGCCTCAACAGCTTTTGCCCTTTAAGATACAGAGAGACTTTCCACAGATCAGAAGACAGCTCAGGGAATGTGGAGGCCAGACATAGATGACAATAGGGATGCTTATTTAGAAAAGTTTGTAAAAACAAGATAAGAGTCTGACAGCAAAACTGGATTTGTTTTATAGAGCAGAGGTAGCCTAGGCCAAGCTGTATTATCCCCGAGGAAAAACTGAAGTCCACATAGTAGCATTTCATTAATTTAAGTAAACCTTCAGAACAAAAACGCAGAGGGAGCTCAAAACAAACATCTGTGTTGCTGATTTTTAATATCTTGTGTTTTGTTTTCTTATTTGTATTACTACTACTTGTGACTGACTTGTTTGCTAATCCATATCTTAAAATCTAGTCCATGGCCACATCAAATCATCTACTACCATCGTCTATAATCTCCTATTTAATTAAGAGATAAGCCTTAATAAAATACGGTTAGCATGAATAAGCTTTGGATAGGATCCTATGGTCATGTCTTTCTAAATACTGTTTGGATTAAACCATCAATAAATGTAAGCTTTTAAAAAAAAAAATATGGTAAGATGTCTCTGGAATGAATGAAGAAGCATCTTGGACTTGAGAGGTTAGTAAACTAAATAAAATTATAAAAACATATTTTTAAGACTTTTCAAACATATACTGACTCTGATTAAATTCTCCATTTGACATCATAGGCCCAAGTTTTGCTTTGTTCCTGCATAGAATAGATGTTTTCAGATACGACAAGATTCAAATAATCTGATTATGATACTGGAAGCTTTTGTTTTGTCATTTTCTTTAAAAAAGAAATATCTGTTAGTGGAAGGCATTAGACATCAGTAATTATAGCACTACTAAGGAAGAGACCTTACAGATTGTCAGACCTGTTAAGTTAGATTTGTATAAAGTGAAACATATTTATCACTTGATTGTATATAGTCCTATAGCGCTCTTTAATGTTTCACGTGGCTTCCCAAACCAGTTGGAAACAATTTAAGAGAAAAGTTTATCTTGCTTCACTGTTCCTAAACACTTCCAAGTCACTCACTCACTAACCTCAGTGAAGTTGGGCTAACTGCACAACAATACTGAACTGCAGATTCCTTTTTGTCAAATAACAATAATTATACTTTTCTTGACTAATTCATAGGATCATGCTGAGGCTTACTAGAGATATCAGATGTCTAACTTTTTCATAAGTTGTAAAGCCCTATGTAGATATTAGATATTGTGATAACTGAAACCCATAAGTAGTTTTTCATTTATATAGCATTAATATAATGAGGTCAGAAGCCAAACAGTTGTTTCTCACAGTATTTTATTTGTGGTATAAAAAAGTAAGCTGTTTCTAAAGTACTTCATGGAATTCTAGTTGTAGCTTACAAACCAAGAGAATTGAAAATTTAATTTGTATGTATTTCTTCATATTGATGAAATGAAATCTGTTTCATGCTCTGAAGAAAAAAAACAACTGTTTTCCATCAAGCAGCATATTTCTTATAAATCTACACCCAGGAACATGGAAGTTACTATAAAGGTAAGACATGATACACTAATTAATAGTACTTACTTAAATTTCTTCCAACACCTATTTTTCTAAAATATTTTAATTAAAACCATTAATTTAATATAGAAATCTATTAAAGAATCTCTTCATTGTCTGAAGGTATGTGGGGGGAAATTCCAGTGACTAGACTTGCTGAATATAGCACAGTAAAAAAATAGATTGAAGTTAACATAAAATTAATATAAAAACTTCTCTGTCCTTAGTCATTGGGTACCTAGTGTGAAATGTGAAAACTAGAACTATGCCAATGAGAAAAAAATATATATATATATATAATGAGAATATATATATAATGAGAATATATATATAATGAGAATATATATATATATATATATATACATATATATATATAAAATCTAGTTCTTATTTGCCAGTACAAACTAAGCCATTCCAGTATCAGTGAACCCATAAATAAAAGAACATATAATATATTAGAAACAGAGGGATAAAGAAATTGAAAACTTTCTTCTCATTCAAATATTTTATGCTCCCCTCCATAGCCAAGCTTCTTAATTATGAAAAATTGTATAAGACGTTTGTCATTATACAGAAAGTCAGACTCCAGACCCATCACACCACTGATGCTGCTTCTTTTAAAGACATCAATGGACATTTTTAAAAAAGTAAAACAAAGGGAAACCTTATTGAACTTAACTTATTTGAAAGCTCAGCAATATTTAACACTGTGGTGACTTTCTCCTTTTGAAAATACTTCATTCTCTTGATCTCAGTCACTCCTTATTCCCCATTTCCCTGGTCATTTCCTCTTAAGGCATTCTTTTCTCTGCCTGAAGATCAAATGATTATTTTACTGAGGGTTCTATCCTCTTTTTAAGTTAAACAATTTTCCTGTAGAAAATATAACTCAACATTTCTACACTGATGACTCCTTAATCCAGCAACAACTTCTTCCTAAGCTTCCGACTCAAGAAGCCTAATGGCCTTCAGGACGTGTTTTTTCTTGCCCTATTTTTAACTTAACATATCCAAAAGTAAATTTAAAATATCAGCACCAAAATCTGCTCCTCCCTTTTTGCTCTCCATTTCGACAAATGGTGCCATGATCCGTCCAGTTACCAAAGCCAGAAACCTGATAAATTCTTAGATTTCACTTTTCTTCTCTCTGTCCTGTGTTCAAGCAAATATCAATTCCCTTTCGTTTTACTTTTTACCTGAATGAATCCTAAGTCTTTCCTTCTCTCTGTCTCTAAATTCAGGCCTATGTGAGTATCAGTAAGGGCCAGGAAACATGGTAGAGGGTCTGAGTCCCCTCTCCTTTGATATATGCTCTCTCTCTTGAATTAGAGGAAGGGTATGAACATGATTCCATATTGGTTTATACAATACGAGGCACAGATCTCTGGTACAAATTACAAAGACAGTAGCCAAAATTTGAAAATTCTTTATGCTTGAGGCACATGGCCCAGCTACTCCACATTTTGCCCCTTTCAGTACCCTTACCACAAACCTGGATTACCTGAATAGCCTCGTGGCAAGTATTTCTGCCCCTGGATTTATAACTCTAGTCTATTATTCACACAATAACTAGAATTAGCCATAAGTATTTGAGAATGAAAAAATGAATAAATGATTGTAAATATTTTGGGGGCTTTTAAATGTCGCTCTCATCCCCAAATAGGAAGGTTTAATTAATTCCCAATTCACTTTTTAAAAAAAATGCTAGATGCATAAGTCCCCGTTAAATATCATAAGTGCCCACAAAGTCCTTTTGCCACCACATTATATGTTAAAATATTTGCCCTCACTTAAAAATGGAGATACTGCCTTCTTTTCTCAGATACTATATTCCAAAAGATAACTATTTGTTTTTGTGTTAGGTATATCAATGTTAAAGCTGAGAAGAAATTGGTAATGATATTATTTTTTAATGGTTATGTGTATATACATATATATATAATTATATATCTATAATTATTTTGTAACATAGATCTGCTGCAGAGAGGGCTATGATGATATCATCTAATCTCCTCTGTAAGTCTTCATGACATCCCATTTCTTTTCAATCCAACAAAAAGCACATTTGTGATGGAAATATTTTAGTTTACTTTGGGTGCAGTCAACTTTACAACCTTTTGGTTTACCACTTCCTGTTCTCCATGGTTGGCACAGCCTAGACTGACATAAAAGCAGACCTAGTAATACCCTGGAGAAATAGAGCAAACCATTTTCTAGTCCAGCTCTATTTTTATAGCTGCCAATGCTATCTACATGGCTGACTTTCTGAGCTCTATTAATAGTATTTTAGGCTTTCTTAGATTTCCTATCTGACCAAATTTTAACTATAATTTTTTTAAGAAACTATAATTAGAAGGTTTATAAGTTGACCCAACTGATTTTGTTATTCTGGAACTGAAAGAACAGCATATTTTATGTTAGTACTATTAAGGGTTACTAGGAATTTGCAATTCACTGATATGGATATTGTCAATAATTCTGCTATGATAAAATAGGTATGGAATGGGACTAATAATCACTGCCAATAAACTTGCTTTTGGTCTCAAGAGCTATATGGATACAACGATGAAAAATAAAAATAGCAACCATGGTTGCAGCCCTCATAGAAAGCAGGTAATATTCTGATGTTTGTATAACAATGAACAGACATAACTATAATGCAAAACAGAATCTAAAAATAAGAGCGGACATTCATTGAGTCTTAATTTATCCTAGGAATTGACCAAAAGCATGTATGTATATCTGGACTGCAGGTTAAGGGAAGGATGGAAAGGTAAGTTGTGGTCAGTTTATGAAGGGGCTAAGGAGTTTCAACTTAATTCAGTAGGCTATAGGGAACCATCCAAGTGTTCTGAGAAGCTTAATTACTGAAATACAATTATACTCTAGAAAGACTTACCTGGCAACAGAATGGAAATGGATAGGGGTGTGGGAGGGGAGATTGAAAGACATATAATTGTAAAAGGTTATTGCAGTAAGAGGATAATGAACTGAGGTAGGACCAAAAAAGTAGGAAGGTGAAGGAGGGAATGTATAACTGTGGTTATCTTCTAAACTCTCTAGCTTTGAAAATTATCATTGCCGGATCTTCAAATAATAGATTGTGGTTTGAAGCTTAGCAGGGCTAAAAACTACAAACCTTGGAACTGAATGGTTCCATTTAGGTCTAAAATACCTATAATGTATGAACTGTTATAGATTCTATAAATGAGAAATATTTATGATAAATATTCTTGTGCAGCTTGAGGGGCAACTCGCCACTCAAGATGCTTGACTCACTATGATGTAGAAAGTAAGAGCTATTCAATGGTATAATCAAAGTCCTAGGTTTTTTGTAGAGGTCTTGACATAACTGTTTGTGTGACTTACATTTCTAGGCTGCAGGTTTCTCATTTGGAAAATGTGCGTAATAATAATTATTCTACTTGCTTCTCTTGGTTGTTACAGGAAATCAAATGAGGTAATTAATGTGAAAATACTTTATGAAGAGGCACAATGAAATAATCCCTACCCTTAAAAGAAGATATAATTGTTTTCTAGTGTCCATAGCACTGTATTAAGCCCATAGTAGGAGCTAGAAATATTTGTTGAATGAGTGTTGTATACAGAAGTTTGGGCAGAAAAATGGCTTTTATACCAACGAATTGCTACTATGTTCTATGCAGCAAATGTGGGCACATGATTTGATCCCAAGTTAGAAGCCTTTATTGAAAGAAAAGGAAAGAAAACAGACATGATTGTGACTAGGCACATTATAGAAACATGAAATAAAATATAGCTACTATTGGTTCATTTTCTGTTAGAGGTTCTTGACCTACTATAAAGATGTAAAAGCCACAGAGAAAAAACTCATTAGTGAAGTAAGCATGAAACCTATAGACAATATTTCAGTCAGGAAAGAATTGCGTCTCATAGAGCGGGTGCTTCATTTACTATCCCTGGGGGAAGATGGGCCAAAAAGAAGAGTACCTAATTAGCATATAGACTGTGAAGAAGGGAATACTCTTTCCTATGGCATGACTTTAGTGCACTGGGCATTATAAAAGGAAAAACAGAGTGATGTTCAAATGGGAGAGGGGAAGCCACATACCTTTATTTATTCATTCAGCAAATATTAATATTTAAGGTACATATAAGAAGGCACCAAGAGAAATGCACAGTACACGTGAAGTAAAGATGGTCTTTCCCCAGAAACACTACTTGGGACTAATGGACTTTGAAGGGGTATGGCAACAGATTAATTTACACAAAGACACATAATAAAACATTAAATAGAATGCAACTTTTAAACTATAACAAAAATGGTTAATTTCTGAAGATGTTTTCACTAAATTGAAACACATTTACTCTCACAGATGGAGCAAAAAGGAAATAAAAATTAAACACAAATGGTATAAAAATCGGAAAGCTTGCTTTTCACTTAAATAATTTCTACTCTGAGAAGATTCTCCATTGATTTTTCAGGACATTGGTCATTTGAATTTTGTTTTGTATTGGGTTTTTTTGAGAACACTTTATCACCTAGGTTGGAGTACAGTGGCATGATCTTGGCTCACTGCATCCTCTGCCTCCCGAGTAGCTGGGATTACAGACATGCACTACCACACACAGCTAATTTTAAAAAAAATTTTTAGTAGAGATGGGGCTTCACCATGTTGGCCAGGCTGGTCTCAAACTCCTGACTTCAAGTAATTTGCCTGCCTCAGCCTCCCAAAGTGTTGTTGGAATTACAGGCATTAGCCGCTGCACCCGGCTGGTCATATGAATTTTAATTCTAAAAGGGAGGTAGCTGTTGTCTGAAAGTTTCCATAGCAAGTGCTTTGGTTTTTTATGTTGTTATTTTTTCCTTCTGCTCTCAAAGTCATGGTGAACACTGTATTTAAAGGAAATTGAACTTTACCCAAAGGGTGTGAATATGTGAAATAATCTGCTTAGATACAAGCAAAGTAATAACAGTCAGAAAAAATCCAGCTGTATTCACATTTGGACACAGAACAAATAAAAAGGAATTGGCAATGTAGTTCTGAGTGGAAAACAGTCACAAAGAAGGAAGCCAGAGCATATATATTTCTGGAGAGATTCTGGCAAAAGCCAAGATACTCTGCTTCCCATGATCTAACAGATAAGATATGATTTTGCTTCTCCTTCTCATTTTCAAAATGCTTCCTCATTTGTTATCATTTGTTGCCAATAAATGGGATTTATTTATTACATGTATCACATAGGGTGAGGTTGAACAAGGAAGGCTCACATAGAGAAATAGGAGACAAACTGCATTAGAGGAGGGGATTACCCTTGGGTTTGTTTTCATTATTTTATTTTCCTGTTGACTAAGATAACATTTTTCTATCTGGAACATAAGTCCTTGTTTTGTCTAGGGTCATAGCTATATTTCTTTCTAGTTTAAATGACATACTCACTCTTATTTCTTATTGTAAGTTGACCTGGAATCTTACAACATTCCTATTTACAGGAAATTGTACAACCAAACACAAAGAGCTCTCATTTGCCATTGATAAAACATTTTAAACATTATAAGTACATTTTTAAGAATATGCTACCCTGGAAATAGATACTTTTTTTCCCTCAAGTTTGGAAACATACAGGATATTTACCTGGAACTCTTCTGAAGGATCTGACTTAGTTTTCAATTTGATAATATACTCAGAATCATACTGTGCATCTGCACATCACTGACAAAGGAAAACATTAGAGTGCTCTCATTTCAGGATACTTCTGACTATTGCCCTTCAGAGACATTGTGGAGACAGAATAATGGTGTCTAATAATTTCAGCCAAACTAGGTATTTATCACAGCTTCAAATAGGCGGTAATTCACTTATATTTATTTTCTCAGAATATAACACTGGTCTGAATTAAACATTATGATACATACCTGTACTAGTATAAACTATTTTTTCAAATCTTCCTAGTCAAGATTTCTTTCTCAAAGAAGAAAATTAGACAGGTACAGCACACCAAATGAGATGAACTTTGTCCTCAAAGAAAATTGGTTTTTCCTTTTCAATTTCATTTCAAAGAGATCTGACAAGTGTGGCTTTGAACAAACTTTAACAGCACAATATCCTTTGTGTAAGTTTTCCCTTGTCAGCTTTTCCATTCCAGCAGGAACTTAGAACAAAGTGGATGTTGCCCTTTGAGTTGAGAACTTCATCAGCTGAATGAACACTAGCATAGTGCAGTGAAATTGAGGGCATACTCTCTCCTCGAATCTCAACAGTGCAGTGTCTCAACAAATATAATTTCTCTATCTGGAGGAAGGAGAGACACTAGCTATACATTTAGATTCATGTGCTCTCCTTCTTTCTTCTTTATAGCAAAAGCCAAGCTATTTGGCAACAGACCCACTTGAAACGTTTACAGATTATCCTAAGAAGCTTTTTTGTGAGTGTGGGACACAAAACATTACACTATTTTATACCAGAAACCATGGGGAGCCTGATTAATAGAAGGGTAAAATCAGACTTTTAGATGTGTGTTGTTTTTCCTTATACATGAAAGTTTAAAAAAAAAGTTTTTCTATTTATTTTGCTTTGTTTCAATTTTAACGTATTTTGTAGCTTTGTGACCATTTAAAAGTAAAATACAAAAGCAGAGAAAGGAAAACATGAGAAACTGCTTCACAGAGATTCTAATCTTTATTGCACAAAAGCTTGTTATGGCTACTCATTCCTTAGAGCTTTAGATTGTGTATAAATTGTGCTACTTTATGCTGGTAAGGAACTGCTTTGGCAAGTTTATTTTTCTTTGTATACTCTCCTAACTTTCTTAAGGGTTTTTTATTACAGTTGCTTCTTTTACTTTCTCTTGGCTCCAACTGTTCTTTGATCTTCTTTTTCCCCCTATGCATTAATATTTAAAGACTGTACTAGTGTCAAACATCCATGTAGAGACAACTTAAATGCAAAGTGGATGAGGTTACAGAATAAGTCCATGCCCAATTTAATTACAGCATTTTGATTAACACAGATTGTAAGTAGTTTGAACTAAGAATTTTAAGTTGTTCATCTTGAATATTACAAAGGCTAACCGGAGACGAAATGTAACTTTGACTCAGAAACTGCCAGAAAACACTCTGATTAACCAATTTAGATGTACTATCTAATTAAGGATCTAAATATCTTTGGATCACAGAAATTCATGTTTATTGATAAGATAAAATATTTATTACCCAGAGAGCTGAATTAGCAAAAAGAACAGCTCTAATCAGGTACTAACTAACTTCAGAAAAGAAGAAGAATGTTGGTTGAAATTAAGTGTGATACTTATGAGCAAACCTGGCTTGTTTATTTAAAGGTTACGCTTCTTGCCAGCAAAGTCAGTATCCTTGAAAGGTTGGAGTTGATAAAGTCTGTGGCCAAGTTTCTAAATGGGTTCAATAGATAATGACTGCCCATAGTAATAGCTAATTGAGAATAATGAGTGGATAAGAAAGAAAGGACATAGAGCAGAAATGGAAGAAAACTTCCCCAAAGTAAAGGCCTGAAAATACCTGCAAAGGCAAGAGGGGAAAATATCCAAGCCTTTTATATTTACTGAATGGTCATTAGTTGGCCAAAATTTTTTATTTTTATTTTTGGATGAATATAATGTTTGTCTTAAAAATAAAAGGAAGGCAGGGAAACATTAGAGGCTCTTCTAATGTATTTTCTAGTACTTGGAAAAATACTTATACAGAGTAAACAATAAATTGACAACTTCTCCATCTTAAGAAGGATGAAAATGGAAGCTACTCCAATTTTTCTTTAATATTCTATTAATTTGTTTTTGTGGTTATTTGAGGCATCTCAGAGATAAAATCTGGTCTAAGCTATGCAAAGATTGAGAGTAACGGTAAGAAAGGTGATTGCTATTCTTTTCTTTATTTGTCAAAGCTTAAAATCATTTTAAATACAAAGTTTTGCACTCATGGATTTTAATAGGTAGAAATAATTTTTGACACAGTAAAATTGCTTGAAAGAGCATGCTATATTTTACACATTTAATCCTATCAAAGACAAACTAACTTTCAATACCTTTTCAAAAATGGGATTATTAGTCAGATAGAACCACTTGCCTGTTGGCAATTTAAATTATAATTAACAACACCCAAGTCCCATTTATTCTAGCTTTGCAGACTCGTAACAAAAGGAATAAAGTCTAAGACTTTTACATCAGAGTAAGACAGATATTTCATTTTGTTTATATGAATTTTATCTGGCAAGACTTGGTAAAAAGAATTGAGAGAAGATGCTAGAATACTTTGTGCATTTCCTCACTCTAGTTCTCAGCACATGTACATTTATTGCCTCTGGAATAGAAGTTTTCTAATCACACAGAAGGTATATTCTACTTGCCAGGTCCTGTAATTAGTCCTACTGTTGTTCTTTTTGCTTGTGGTTTGCCCAAAATATCAATTCAAAAGCTAGTGTGGACAGTACTACAAAAGGAACTTTTATAAATTTTCACATGATTGACAATTATAGAAATGTTTAGTGAGACATCTTTTTAGTTTCCTCTTCCCTTGTTTGCACACAATGCAGTGGCTGAATAATGTATTTATGCTCTAGATATTAGAGTTCAATGTATTATCCTATTAAAATAATATATTACAGCATTACCAGCATCATTATTACAAAAATGTATTCAGAATAAGAAGCCAAATTTGACCAGGGAACTGTGCAGCCATAAATCTACCAGAATCGCACAAGGCGCAGTTTTGCTGACAAGAAATTCCTATGTACTGGCCTCTTGAGACATGTTAGTTAGATTCATATGCACAGAATGTAAGAATATCAGGCACTTCTGTTTGAATGCCAAAGAGAACACACTTAAGCAGATAACGTCCTTCAGGAACAAAAAATAAAGCATTCCTTTACAAAATGAGAGACTCACTATTCCTATATTTGGAGGAACATCAAATGTACAATAAAGTAAGAATCTCAAAATGACTATATGTAAAAGTGACAAGCTTCATAATTAAAAATATAGTTCCCAGGGTGATGACACATTATACCCTATTGCTCATAATTGAGGTCTTTCTTATTCTAGGCAAAATAACTCAAACAAAATTTATTTCCTCTACTCCTTAAATCATATTCCCTTTGTCCACTGGCTAATTCCTTCCATCCCAGGCCCTGTCATCTAGGATGATCATTTTCTTTATAAGGGAAAACAATGGAATATCAAGCCTGGCAATGCCCTGTAACTTAGTCATTAAACTATTATTTACTTGTAAGAAAAAGAGATCCTGACATGTTAGCTGAGATGGCCAATATCCAAAAAACAGTCATCCACTCTTACCTGTGTGGGGTATATCCAAAGACCCCCAGTGGATGCCTGAAACTGTGGATCACACTAAACCATATATATATATATATATATATATATATATATATATATATACAGTTT
This sequence comes from Cacajao melanocephalus, assembly GCA_963573385.1. NCBI lineage: Eukaryota > Metazoa > Chordata > Mammalia > Primates > Pitheciidae > Cacajao > Cacajao melanocephalus. The sequence continues at coordinate 104,006 of CAUYLG010018886.1, forward strand.
CAGGCATTACATATATAAATGTTATATAGTACATATTATGTAATTATATATACATAAAATTTATGTATATGTATTATATATACATATAATTTATGTATATAATTGTGCATAGTATATATTATGTAATTTATATATACATAATATATAGTATATAACATATATATAATGTTTTTTCTTTACATGCATACCTATCACAAAGTTCAATTTATAAATTAAGCATAATACAGTCATGGCAACTAACAAGTTAAATGGAACCACTATAACAATATACTATCATTAAAGTTATGTGAATATGATCTCCCCCTCTAAAATTGTCTTACCACAGGTAACTGAAATGCAAAAAGGATACTCCAGATAAGGGGAAACTACTGTATTTCATAACACATTCTCAAATAAAGCACCTCATTTCTTGATAAGATGTGTTATGTTTTCATTAATAGCTGGTAAATCCTGAGGCTGGGAGTCTGCACTACTAACTGGAATTGCAAACCGCCACAGACACCATTGTTCTGGGACCTTTAAGGTGGAAGCCTACAAAGTTACCTCTGCATTTTGAAAAACCTCCACCAATGATTCCTATGCCTAGAAAGAAAAATATTTCTTCTGGGCCCATGAAGATTTCTAAGTGTAGGCAGAGCTCCTGGTTAATGTCTGTCTGTCAAAAAAGACTAAATGATGGATATTAAAAAATGCTTTTTAATCTATGACTTCCTTCTTTCTTCAAAACATATTTAATTCATATAAATTTTTACTAGTTTACTTATTTGAATAATCTTCAGATTCATAATTTATTTCTTCCTTGTTGGTGTTACGTACAAATGTTGTAGGAAAGTTATCCATACTTGATTTTACATATACTCTCAGTCTAAGGTAGTACTTCATAGACGTTGGTGTAAATAAACACCTGGGCCAGAGACCCTGGCCTGAAGCTCCAAAAAGCTCTAAAATGTTCCTAGTAGGCCGGGTACAATGGCTCATCCCAGCACTTTGGGAGGCTGAAGTGGGAGGATCACCTGAGGCCAGGAGTTCGAGACCAGCCTGGCCAACATGGCAAAACCCCATCTCTACTACTAAAAAATACAAACATTAGCCAGGTGTGGTAACAGGCACCTGTAGTCCCAGCTACCTGGGAGGCTGAGGCAGAAGAACCACTTAAACCCAGGAGGTGAGGTTGCAGTGAGTGAGATCATGCTACTGCACTCCAGCCTGAGCAACAGAGCAAGACTGTATCTCAAAGATATAAAAATAAAGCTCCTCAGTGATACCAATGCTGCTTTTCTGGGCACCAGCTACTGAATGGTTCTACTATAGACTGAACAAAGATTGCCAGCCTATGGATCATAAAGTTTGAATTTAGCCGTGTGTTATAAGTATAAATGCCCTCATGTGGCTCTGCCTTGACGTGAACAACCCTTACCTACACAGGAGAATTATCTTAATTTTGTTGCTCCTAGAATTCTTGAAAGATTAAATGATACACATAATGCATTAAAATTGTGCATAAATTATGAAGTGCTATGTGATTAATCATAGTTATTAATGTATTATTTCAAGATCCTCCTCTGAGTCAATGTAAATGAATTTATGAGAACCAAATTCACTACCAGAAATAAAATATTGGACTGTATGTACCAATTATTAAAATTACATAACCATTCTAGAAAAATTATGCACAATAAGTATTTGAAAAACACTCAATCCCTCATTATTAAAAATGCAAAATTAAATAATGTCCTGTCATATTGGCAAATTTATTATTATTTACTCACTACAATGCTTAGTGATGGGGAAGGTACACCCATGATATACTGGTAGCAAGAGAATAAAATGGTTTCTAGATATATGTGTTAAGAACATTAAAAAGTGTTGTTAATCTCAGTAACTTCTGGGAATCTATTTAAAAAAAATAATGTGCTAAAAATAGTTAATGCATCAAAATGACTATTACAGAAGTTGTATAATAATAAACTTTGTAACATCCCTAATGACCAAGACATATGTTATGGTCTGAACGTTTGGCACCTCCAAAATTCATGTTGAAATTTAATCTCCGATGTGGTAATATTAAAAGAGGAGGGGCCTTTAAAAGATGATTGGGTCATGTGGGCTCTCCCTTCATGAATTAATCCATTCATGAATTGATAAATTAATGGGTTATTATGTAAATGAATCTGGTAAATTATATAAAAAGACAGAGATCTGAGCACACTCAGCCCACTTGCTCTGTGATGCCCTATGGTGCCCTGGTACTCTTCAGAGTCCCACCAACAAGAAGGCTTTCACCAGATACAACTCCTTGACCTTGGACTTCTCAGTCTCCATAAGTGAAAGAAATAAATTTTCTTTTTTTTTTTTGAGGGGGTGGGGGGGATGAAGTCTCACTCTGTTGTCCAAGCTGGAGTGCAGTAGCTCTATCTTGGCTCACTGTAACCTCCATCTCCAGGGATCAAGCAATTCTGCCTCAGCCTCCTGAGTAGCTGGGACTACAGGTGCAGGCAACCACACCTGGCTAATTTTTGTAGTTTTAGTAGAGACAAGGTTTCACCATGTTGGCCAGGCTGGTCTCAAACTCTTGACCTCATGATCCACCCACCTAGGCCTCCCAAAAAGTTTGTTTCTTACCAATTATTCAGTTTCAGGTATTCTGTTATGAGCAACAGAAAATGGACTAAGACATACTGCTAAAAAAATATGGCACATTAATATAATGGATTGCAAAGGCAAAACTTTACTAAGAAAAACTTATAGCTTCAAACTTGTGTTTCAGTGAACAAAAACAAAGCAGCTATCCTCCAGAGCAAATCTGGTGAAATAGAAGAGCCTTAGTATGCAGTGAATCTCAAACATATGTGTGTGTATATATGTCAACACACATATATATATACATATATGCAAAAAAATTACATACACACACACACACACACACACACACACACTTTGACCTTACAGGCTTACAGGATTACTACAGGAATCTGTCTTGATCAAAGATTTGGATAGAGTTTTATATAAACATGTTTAACATCTTACTACTAAAAATATAAAAACCAAATAGTCATTTATGGTGGAAAGTTACAAAAGGTAACACAGAATACATGCTCCAGTATAGAATATAATACCAGCATTGATATATTTTACACATTTAACCATATGGCTGAATGACTATAACATTTAGAGAGATAAAAAGATAGAAACTTAATATATAATATGAAATTTTCTTATTAAAATGTCCTATGTATTAAAAATACTCTAAGTTATAAGATAATTATATACTTTTATATATTTAGTTTTTTATATTTAGTATCACTATTTTTACGTAAAGTTTTTCAATCAATTCACATTGCATGTGTGCTTTTAGGGAACAGGTATAGAAGAAATGACAGTAGATAATTCATCAAGCTAGCAGTTGATATAAACACAGTAATAGCTTGACTGGATATTTTACATTTTTACCTTTTTACAGTTGTTCTGATGTCAGAGAAAGTTTCAAAACTCCTATAGAGATAATACCTACAAAAATAATCTTCAGGGGAAATGGAAACCAAAGTTTTGGCGAGTTTTTAGGACTTACAATTTTATGTCCACTAGATTACAGATATGTGAACCTGTTCCCATTCTCACAACTCAAGTAGGTGATTTAAAAACTTATGCCTAGGTTGGAGTTCTATTAAGTCTACACACAGCAACCTGTGAGGAAATGTAGTTGACAACTGTCTTTGAAATGTACAGATGGCATTTTGAGGACCTTTACACTGCACCCAAACCACTTTTTGATATTTGAATGTAATAGAGTCCTTTATTCAGAGAATATTTATTGACACGTACTATATATCCAGTACAACACTAAGCATAATAGGAATTCAAAGTTAATGGAAACTTAAGTTGTATCTCTCAGAAAGGAGATCATAAAACTGAGTCATAGATGATGCAACATTACTGCAATGATGTAACTATAAGAGAAGCACAAAGAATCTGATGGAAGACCAGAGAGGATTGCCCTGGTAGGTTAGTTAGGAATGGCTTAATGGGAAGGCAGCCTGGAGAATATGAACAGGTATAGCTGGCAAGAATGGATAGGAAGACTTTCTGATACAGAAAGTAACAAAAGCAAAGGCAACAATCAAAATTATGTCATATCCAGGAATACTGGATTCTTCTATTTACAACAAAATACTAGAGTTGAAAAAAAAAATTACCAGGCTGGGTGCTATAATCCCAGCTTTTTGGGAGGCCAAGGCAGGCAGATCACCTGAGGTCAGAAGTTCGAGACCAGCCTGGCCAACGTGGCAAAACCCATTTCCACTAAAAATAAAAAATTAGCTGTACATGGTGGTGGGTGCTTGTAATCCCAGGTACTTGGGAGGCTGAAGCAAGAGAAGAATCACTTGAACCTGGGAGGCAGAGGTTGCAATCAGCCTACATTGTACCACTAAATTCCACCCTGAGTGATAGAGCATGACTCTGTCTCAAAAAAAAAAAAAAAAAATTTTTGCTGAAATCGAATCATCAAGTGTTCTAAGTTTCAGGCCAACGTATCTAAACTCTTCATCTTATGGGGAAAAGGAAGGCAGTGAAGGTTTTTGAGTGACAGAATTACACAATTTAAGTAATAGGTTAAGAAGATTATTTTGATGTTAATGTGCTGAAGGTGTTTTATGGGAAACCAGATCTAAGGGGATTATATAGGAGACAGACCAGAATTCCAAATGCATCTCAATAACTTGACTATTAGTATTGCCCTGAGAAAGTTTCTCATGTTCTTTCTGTGGACTCTACCATCAATATAAAGATATCTTTATGTGAATTAGAAAAGGAACCCCATAGGGCTGGGGAAGCCCAGGAGCACTCTACACTGCTTGGGAAGCAGACAGTACCTTTGCGCCAAAAAACAAAAGCAGAAAACCTTTTCTCTAGGTCTCTGAGTAGATTTTGCAACATTATTTGCATGTGAGGAAAGATGAGCATAATGCTGGCTGGGTTTAAGCCTTCATTCTCCACTTAGGAAGATTTATGTATTACATGCACTGGACAAGTACAAATAGAATCATGTTTCACTTATCCTACCTTCCAAGATTGGGGTTAAGACATATACCAAGTATATTGAGAAAATGATTGTAATAGATATACAATGAATATAAGGATGGTGGTGGTGATGACAGTGATAGTGAATAGGAATAGCAGTAATATTAGTAGTAATGTCTACTATTATCTTGACTCTGTATATTAAGGGCTTGGACTAATATTCAGAAAATAGAAGCAATCAGGTGAATTAAAAAATTCAAAAGGGAGAATGAATGGGACCTGACTGTTTATATTTGCTGAATGAGGGAAAATAAGTTGAAGCTGATCTTCAGCTTGATAGAGAGTAAAAGAATAATTGTATTCCAGTAAGAAATGGTCAAGCCAGGAAAAGCTATTATGGGAAAGATGACAAGATTTGTCTTTCATGTGTTGTATGTAAAAGTAAAAGTGAGGTATCCGGGTACAAATATTCATCAGGTGAGAGAAAACGTGGGATCAAAGCTCAATGGGAGGATGGAGCTAGACCCAATAAATCTGAGATTGAGGTGCACAGTAAAGGTGCATTATAAAACTGTATATGATCACTGAGGGAAGGTATGTAAATAAAGGGAAGAAACATGGATAGAAGTAAGAAGATGCCTTTGTGTAGTTGTTACAGCTTATCTACTACTTAATTCCAGAAAGAGGCCATTCACAGCATAGTTGATGTGATAAAATCCCCATGAAGGAGGGCAAAGTTTATACATGATAGCCCTGTTTGGAGATTTCCCATGTTTAGGAAACGATGGCGTTCTGCTTCAGCAAAAGATGTCTTGTCACTCCTACTGAATGCAACTATAACATCTGAACAGAAGGTATGCAGCAGCTCTTTGAGAATGCTGAAAAGAAAATAGTAGTAAGCAGATTGGGGACATAGACAAGAATTAAAAGTACCACCAAAAGGATGGTGAATGTGTCATTTTCCTTCTCCAGTATCTCCTAGCCTGAATGCAATGCAGTTTGAAACCTTAAAGTAGGCATTAGAAAGAACAGAGAGATCCTGTGGTTCAGGGAATCAGAAAGGGAGCTTCTCATTCTCAGAGTGTAGACTTCTCTGTTGTATTTTTCTTACCTCTGTTTCCTTGTTCCTTATCCTACAAGGAGTCACGTCATGGCCACAGAAACCAAAAGCAGGAGGGTAAATTGCCCATTCTAATTGGTTGAGTGGTGATCCTGAAAGAGTGGCATCGACCTTTGTTGCCTTTTTTCTCTTTCTTTGTCCTTCTACCTTTTGGCTCCCAGTTTAGTCACAGAAATTCAAAACAAAGCAACTAAAACTCAGCTTGCAGACTGGACAACCAGAAACTGGAAAGTCACAGAGACAAAGCAGAGAAAGAACTTCAGGGAAGCTACCCCATTAAACTTGTTAGAAATACCTGGGTTCACTCAAGCTGTGCATATATGGGTCAAACCAGCATACCAAAGGCTTTTAAAATGGAAATAGCAGACATATCACTACCCACAGTGGTGCATATGTGAGATGGGTATGAATAGCACTACAAAGGCTTTCAAAGTATAACTGCCATAGAAACCACAGCTCACAGAAGTTGGTTGGGATATGCAGAAGGAACCTAACCATGTAAATTCCTTAATGAAATAAAAATACTAAAAGTAAGGCTGGGAGTCTCAGAATATTTAAAATGTTCAGTGTACTATTCAATATTGCTGAAGATATGAGAAAACAAGGAAAACCTTGACTCTCATGAGAAAAGGCAAACAACAATCAACAAAGCCAAGACGACACAGGTGTTGAAATTATCTGACAAATACTTTGAAGCAGTCGTTACAAAAATAATAAGTAATAAAAAGCACTAATGAATGGAAAAATAGAGAGTCTAGCAAATAAGGAGGAATGAGTTTCTATTTCCATTCCATCAAATAGAAATTATGGAATGGAAAATACAAGAAATGAAATAAAAATCTCACTGGATGGACTCAACAGTAGATTGGAGCTAGAGTTGAATCTCAACTTGAGTGAACCTGAATGATTAACAGAAATTATTCAGGATGAATAACAGAGTAAACAAGATTTATTTAAAGAGTTGATCCTTAAGACCTGTGGGACAGCATAAGAGGTCTAATATTTGTGTCGTCAGAGTCTTGAAGGAAGGAAAGAAGAATGCAGCACTAACAAATGTATATATATACACGTATATATATGTGTGTGTGTATATATATATATATATATAAAATGGCTGGCTGAAAACTATGTTTAGTTAAACATACAAGTATACAGTTTGGGGAAGTTCAGCAAACAGCAGGATAAACTCAAAGAAATGCATAGAAATAATACAATGAAACTCTTAAAAACTACAGACAAAAAAAAATTTTTTTTTGAATGTAGCCAGAGGAAAATGATCAATTACAATTACTTGTAGGGGAACAATGTTCAACTGACAATGATTTCTCACCAGAAACCATGGAATGAGAAGAAAGTGGCAAATATTCTTAAAACACTGAGAAAACAACTGCAAACCCAGAATTTCACAAATGAAGGTAAAATAATGATGTATTATGCAGAAGGTATTTGGAATACTGGAATCGCTTTGCATCCTGATTCTGGTGGTGATTGCATGACTGTATATGGGTGTTAAAGTTCATAGCACTATACATCCAAAAGTCAATAAAGTGTATGACAATTAATACAAATAACAAGGAAAAGAAATAATAGGTAAAAATCTGAAGCCAGAAAATAAATGTATCCATAGATAACTTGATTTTATTGTACACTTTTTCTTTCACTACCTGCACTTTATTTCTCTGCTGCCTGGGTTTAGAAAGAGTGCCATCATGGATAATATCTAGTGAGGAAGTGAAATTATGGGTATTTTTATAATTGGATAAGATAGTTTTTCCCCAAATAATAAATTCCTAGGGGCAATTTGAAAACTATATTTAGCATTAAAGTCTTTAATATATCATTTGCTGAATGTTCTACAAATGTGCTAACTGAAAATGTGGCAACCAGTGGCTGCTGTTTCGTGATGGCAGTGAGAGGGACTTTGTGGACCCACATAATCACCTGGAAGTGGGTCAGTAGAAGCCATCTCATGTCACTCATCAAGGAATGGTGGGAAGGCCAAGATCAGAGCTGCTAAGGAATACGGCAGCAGGTGTGAGTTGGGAAGTAACTGATAATAGAATTTGACTTACGTAATCCTAACTTTGATTAATACTTTACTGGACTAATAGTGGTAGCTTATGGTTTACAGCAATGCTTTTCAAACACTGTTCCAGAAGAGCTAGGCCTCACAGTGGGTGTTTAAGGAGCACTGCTGGTGAGGCTATGAGGAGACCAAGTAGGTAGTGTTCCTAGTGCCTTCCCCAGCCTCCACGGGACAAATATTGTAGGTTAGAATATTTGCCTTCTATGAAGATTTTTATTGGCAAGGGGGTTGTATTTCTAAAAGGTTGAGGGAGGGAGTGTTGTGTCATACTAAAGATAGCCCTACATGAAGGCATTCAGCCAGAAGCAGATACAGAGGCAAATGGACCACATTAGTACATTTTAGTATAACTTTTAAATAGGAAGTGTGAGGACTTTTAGGAGCAGCTAACTTTTCCAGGAGGTTCGAGATATGCTTTCAGAGAAGCTCCTGAAATAGGAATAGGGACAGGGAAAAAATGCTAAGAAAGCCTATAGGAATGCTATATCCAGTGGTAAGAATCAGAGAGAAACCGTAACACAATTTTCAGATTTTCCAGCTGAACTGCCTGCAAATGAGTCCACAGTGCAGTAATACCTTCTGGATTTTCAGCCACTTCACTGAGCCTGTGAGAGACGTTAAAAAGAATGTGGGAAAAGAGAAGAATAAGAGAAGCACATGATGACAAGAAGAGAATGACACGGGCCCTTGGAAGTGAACAATTTTAAAATTGCTAAAGAATGCATAGAAAAGCCAGAGATGATTTTAGAAGGTATGATTTGGGAGCTGAAAAAGAGAGAGGGGTTTAAATACTAGAGATTTAGAGATGAGAGATGATATTCATACAGTCAGAAATGAGAGGACTGTCACCAGAGTCAGCAATGACAGGGTGGGGTCTGGGCCACATGAAAGAAAATTTCTATTAGGTTGGTGCAAAAGTAATGACAAAAACCAACCTAATAGATTTATGCCTTCCTCACAGAGGCATGTCCCTGACAGCCTGTCACAGGGTAAACAGTTGCTGCCGTAGAACCACTATTGATTTAAGAGAAACCAACAAGACCAGGACTACTGACCCCTGAGTTCCACCTTTTCTAAGTGTCTTAAAGAATGTAGGCCAGGTGTGTCATTGGTCTGTGGGGTCAGCTCCACTCACATGGAGGAGAGTCCTTTGGTCTTGCTTTTAGTAGTTAAGATAAAACATGATTTCAAGAATTAAAAAGGAAGAGGCTAACAAAGAAGACAAGTTCTCTCTCAGTTCATGTTAACTTATGTCAAAAGAGACAGAAGTACCAGAGGAGGACGTTCAGTATTTGAAGAAAGACTGCTATAGGTTACTCTCATCTCTAGCAAAAACTCATGTTATCCAAAAAAGTAGTATGTCTTCAGTATTAAAAAGTTGAAAATTTCTAAACCTCCTTGTCTAAAGGCTGCTTGTTAAGTAGAATTTATATTTCGGTTAACTTTTTTATTTTTAAAACCAAGTTTGTTTTTAACTTGGTAATTTTCCTTACAGACCAGTTGGTCAATATGTTTTGGCAACTTTGGAAAACATGTTTAATTTTTTTCCCAATCAAACCAAAAAAGCCCCTTAGGAGCCATTGTAGTCTATTGGTTAAGTATGATTTCATTCATATGCTTCTTTAAAAGCTTTATTATTTATAAATAGACAGTAATGGCTTCATCTAAGCTAATCCAGTTTATCATGCCATTATATATTTAGGGCATGTCCTGCATTTAGAAAAATCCCTTTGAGAATTCTGTACAAACTGCCAAGAGCCAGAGAAACATTCGTTAAACTTCCCGAATGCAGTATTATCTGCATCCTTTCCCTAGAGAAGATAAGTAATTAACTTCTTGCTCCAGGAGTACTCAAGCAAAACCAATTCAAATACCTGGTCATGATGACTCTGCTATACCTCCAGAAAATGCCCCAGCTGGACAGGTAACAATGGTTTATTCTTGGCCATTAAGTGGGTGATGAGGGAGAATATGGATGTACATTTGTCTCTACTGAAATAACCATCAACTAATTGGTAAAGGACATATGAAGTACACCACTACACCACTTTCAGTGCCCCCAGACTGGTGAGAAGATGTGAGGAATTGGAAATGCTCACTTCCTTTTAATGTCTACGAGGCTACCTATAAGACAGTCATTTAGTTTTACTTTCTCCACTTTAAAAAAAAATGCTCTGGTTTGTTTTGCAGAAAGCTGGTAGTCCACACTGAATTGTAGTTTATTTTCTTGTATCTGCAGAAAGGATAGCTTGGTAAAATATTTACTGCCTTGGGTAAATTTTTCCACGTATATATCTAGCCCTGTGGGAAGAGAAATTTAAGTCAAACTCAGATAAATCGTTATGAATCATTATGTAGGACACAGAGACCTCCAAACAGATACATGCAGATGATGTGTGAATAAATGAGATACATCCATTCAAGGTTGATATAGCCGTTTAAACCCTAGCCCAACAAGGGAAGCCCAAGAGAGGCATGCTTTGCATTTTGGCTGCTTGGGTGATCACTATATCTCTTTGTGACCCTCTTGCTTAAATAATATGTGACATCCTCCCTTTATTGATTTTAGGGCATTATTATTGACTCTTTAAAGTTATCAAATGGGTGAGGAAAATAGAAAATGCAAAGATCTTAATAATCAACTTGCAGTGTGGTAGAGAGACAGAAGATAATGAAGAATACCTTAAAAGAGGAAGCCATAATATAACTCCTCAAGACAAAGGCGACAGTGGGTTATTTGTGCTGTCTCTTCTGGTTTGTCAAAGGTAGGCAGGGATGCTCTAACATTTCAGATCCTGACCTAACTCTTCAAAGCTATCCCAACTTGACTTCAAATACATATTTTGAATAATAACATCAAGGAGCGGTGAAGAAGTATGAAGCTCTTGAGACTACAGATGCTTCATTTTCCATTTTCTGTGTACTTCTTTTGTTCCAGACAATTCCAGACTCCATTCCCAATTTTTTCTCTATGTGCAAAAACTAAGGCTTTGTGCACTGTGTTGCTATGGAAACAGGAGAGGGAGAAACAGTTTATGTATTTCAAAAGCTGTCAGCCTATATGCTGTGGATTTTGATAACTAAACCTACACACAAACCATCTTCCCTCCACTCCCAATGCTCAACACTGTGTGTGTGTGTCTGTGTGTGTGTGTGTGTGTGTGTGTATATATATATATAGGGAAAATTAGGGATCTATTTATTTAGCTTTGCTGCAATCCCTCTTATACTTTAGTGTCCAGGGGACAGAATAGGCTTTGGTGACGCAGTTAGAGACATACAAACTGTTCTTAATAAATGCTTACTAAATCAGAATGAAGATAGAGTTAGCAGGCATCACAACTCAATTTATTGCCAAAATAAGGAAAGATTGAAGCTCTATTAATTTTAAAACAGATCTGAATGTTGCCAGGCTTATATTTTACAGAAATGTAATGTCTGCTATACCCTCTTCGGCTCTCTAATAAAAGAGCTATTTTGAAATCACAAAATACACTGTTTGTTTTCCCCCAGAGATCCAAATTCAATAGCTTATTGATTTTTCTTGGCATCCTTGGTCTGGTATGAAGGGGCTTCTGGGCTCCCAGACCTGGAAGGAGGCAGTGTGTTTGTAATTGATTGATATTCTGTACAGGAAAGCCACCTCCCCACACCCGTCAACTCAAAGTCTTTATGATAGTCCAACCCATTAAGGGCTTGCCTTCCTACTATTCTCAGTTGTTTGCCAGTATTTCCTAATATTCTCAAGAAAATAACTGCCCTTATAAGGTCATTTTTTATCAAGTTTAGATAATACAGTTAAGTGGACCAAGAAAAACACATGAGAACTTTGACCTTCAAATCTAGAGTACACTCTAATAGATAAAGGGTCTGTCCCCGTCATTAAAGGGTCTCTCAGGCTGTCTGCCATATGGCCCATTTTCTGGTGTTTATAGCATTTATTACTAGATGATTCAGTTGAGCCTAAAAATCAGGCCGTCGTCTAAAAATGTCTGGCATTGTTTTTCCCCTCCATGAAGACATACTAGCAATAATTCGTCTATGTGTGCAGAAAGGATAAGTGAGGGACTAATGAGAACATAATGAAAAGCCAGTGATACTCTTCATTTTCTTTCTTCTTTTGATTTTACTAGAAAATGAATGCCCTTGATATTAAAGAAAAAAAAGGCACCCAAGTTCAAAATCTGGTCACAACAAGAGTTTCAGAATTGTATTGACTTAGTTTCCTGGTTCTATGGAGTCATTAGTAGATGAGAATGGTTACAGAAGGATTAGAACTCTTCAAAGTAAATTATTGTGTTATTCTTAATAATAATAGATATATAGCCCTTTTCCTCCAAGGAATTCACAACATCTAATTGACCTTATCTTACAAATAGTTACCCTGCTCCTGAGAGGTGATACATTTTAAATTTCTATTAAATTGCCAGGGGTAAATAAAATCCAGAGATAGCAAATGGCCTCATCAAATACTTTGAGAGGATATATGATAGCTTACAGATAAAATTTTTAAAAATGAAGTCTGAGTGATTGAATCGTAAGTATGCAGAGTTTTTTAAATCCCTACTAATTTTGAAAGTTTCTAAAAAGTGTCAAAGGATTCTGCTTTCAGTGGCCCTGCCCTCCTCACAGATTTTGTCAGTTACTTAAATGAGGAAATCAAATGAATGGTTACCACATTTTCAAACGGTATATGCTGTAAGAAATAGAATATATATTGTACGGTAGAATGAGGTTCCAAAAAGATATTACCATCTTGGGAAGATGGCTAAAACCAAAAAAATTAAATTTAGTAGGAATGCAAGTTTTTGATCTTAGGTTAGAAGAAATTAGACACAGTTGTGAAAGAACAGCTTAGGAATGGTGTGAAAATTATTTTTATAGATTTTTATAACAACATCAATATGAATCTGCCATGTATCTTATCTGATAAAGAAGCAAATATGGCCTTAGGTTGCAGTCATATTACTTGTGATTCTAAATAAAGAAGGTGCTAGTTTGGATGTAATCTATCTGGTCAGACATTTTCTGACAGTCTCACCTGTTTGATCTTAAAAATCACCTATACTTCTTGATATAGAATCTCGTAGGAAGAGTTTATTCCAGAGAGATGAGCAGAGTGCCAAAGGAATTAAACCTATCCTTTAGTTTGTTGAACATCTAACAGAAGTAGTGATGTTTAGCCTAGAGAAAAAAGATCAAGAGAAAACACAATAGTTGTCATCATTGTTTCTTTAGAGATAAGACTAATGTTTTGAAGATACACATGACAGATTTTTAGGTAATACACAATGTCCACAATTTGGGAAGTCTAAAGATTAAATGTTCTGTTTCTGTGGCAATGAATTCTCCATTGCTAGATCTAAGTATCAGATGGATAATTAAATTGGTCTTTGAGGTACCTACTAGACAAAATTTGTAACTGTGATTCTAGAAGTTTCTAGAGGAACCCATAATACAGTTCTCCCTGGCCAAACATAAAATATATAATGGACTGATACATTAAAATACATAATTCATAATGCATCTGAACAATTAAAAATATGGAGCTTCAAGTTTATCTAGTGTATGTAACAAGGAGATTTTATTAAAAGTTTCATTTCTAAAGGTGATATAACTATGCACCTGTCAAGAAAAGATGGTCTTTATGCCTATACACTTTGATGCAGATATGCTGAAGCATAATTATTCCAGCTACCACCTGTAACAACCCTCCTGCAGATTGAATACTTGACCAAAAAAAACTTAGGGGTGGTTCTAGGACTTGAGGGAGAAGAGGAATCAGTGTTTAATGAGTACAGAGTTTCAACTGGGGAAAACGAAAATTTATGGTAACATAACAAAGTAAATGTACTTAATGTCACAGGACTGTATATTTGTAAATGATTAAATGGTAAGTTTTGTTCAGTATATTTTACAAGAAAAAAAATTAAAAAGAGAAACCCAGATATTCTCATTCTGAGTGATTAAATTCATCCCCTGGGCACTGTCAATAATTTGGTCAATGTATCCATAGTGAAAACTTCATCGTAAAAACTGCTTACCAGATTCCTCTGGGTCTTCCCTTTTTCTTTCACAGAAGATGTCTCCTTCTGAGAGTATCCATAGAAACAGGGACACATACGTGGGATGTGCTGAAGGTATACATGTGTATTTGAGTGAAAGAGAAAAGATTTGATCCTAGCTTTTAAAGGCAGGAAGTCAGTTGCCAGATATGATAGGATAAAAATTACCACTTACCTATGGGAAGGAAGTGGAGTTACAGACTACAGTTATTAAAGGAAGAAAGCCACAATGAGCTGTGATTCTTGTTAACTTATATATATTGGAAAGTATGGAAGGTCTTTTATTTGTAGTATAAGTGTCATACTTTATTATGCATAAGTTTCAACCAGCAGAGTTTATTTGAAATTTAGGTTTATGGGCCCCCACCTATTTGTTCTGATCCAGTAGATCTTGGGTTAGGAAAGTTCAATTTTGAGATAGAGTTTTGCTTTTGCTGCCCAGGCTGGAGTGCAATGGCATGATCTCAGCTCACTGCAACCTCCACCTCCCAGATTCATGTGATTCTCCTGCTTCAGCCTCCCAAGTAGCTGGAATTACAGGCATGTGCTACCACGCCTTGGTAATTTTGTATGGAACCAGAAAGGAGCCTCCATAGCCAAGACAATCTAAGCAAAAAAACAAGCTGGAGGCATCACATTACCTGACTTCAAACATACTACAAGGCTATAGTAATCAAAACAGCATGGTACTGGTACTAAAGCAGAGATATAGACCAATGGAACAGAACAGAGGCCTCAGAAATAATGCCACACATCTACAACCATCTCATCTTTGACAAACCTGACAAAAGCAAGCAATGGGGAAAGAATTTCCTAGTTAATAAATGATATTGGGGAAAAATGGCTAGCCATATGCAGAAAGCTGAAACTGGATCTCTTTCTTACACCTTATACAAAAATTAACTCCAGATGGATTAAAGATTTAAACATAAGACTTCTTAATGTCATAAAAACCCTAGAAGAAAACCTAGGCAATACCACTCAGGACATAGGCATGGGCAAAGATTTATTGCTAAAACACTAAAAGCAATGTCAACAAAAGCCAAAATTGACAAATGGGATCTAATTAAACTAAAGAGCTTCTACACAGTAAAAGAAACTATCATTTGAGTGAACTGGCAACCAACAGAATGGGAAAAAAAATTTGCAATCTGTCCATCTGACAAAAGGCTAATATCCAGAATCTACAAAGAACTGAAACAAATTTACAAGAAAAAACAACCCCATCAAAAAGTGGGCAAAGGATAGGAACAGACACTTCTCAAAAGAAGACATTTATGCAGCCATCAAACATATGAAAAAAATCTCATCATCCTTGGTCACTAGAAAAATGCAAATCAAAACCACATTGAGATACCATCTCACGCCAGTTAGAATGGCAATCATTAAAAAATCTGGAGACAATAGATGCTGGAGAGGACGTGGAGAAATAGGAACACTTTTACACTGTTGGTGGGAGTGTAAATTAGTTCAACCATTGTGGAAGACAGTGTGGCAATTTCTCAAGGATCTAGAAATAGAAATACCATTTGACCCAGCAATCCCATAACTGGATATATACCCAAAGGATTATAAATCATTCTATTATAAAGACACATGCACATGTATGTTTATTGTGGCACTGTTCACAATAGCAAAGACTTGGAACCAACCTAAATGCCCATCAGTGATAGACTGGATAAAGAAAATGTGGC